>JADRCD010193291.1:0-20795 GCA_019843815.1 Montemys delectorum | reverse complement strand
TGTGTGTGTGTGTGTGTGTGTGTGTGTGTGTGTGTGAAGTCTCACCATAGTAAGAAACACTGCCTTCAATCAGAGAACAGAAACTTCTGGCTGTAGTTTAGCACACACACACACACACACACACACACACACACACACACACACGAAATCCTTGGCTCAGTCCCCAGTGCTGCACAAACTGGACAGGGTGGCCTTGTACTCACAATCCTAGCACTCATGAGTTAGGGGCAAGGATAAGCAGCTCAAGGTAACCCTTGGCTACATAGCAAGTTGGAGGCCAGCCTGTGCTAAATGGGTGAGCACCCAGTGTAGTCACTGACCAGCTAATAGAGACTTTCTATTGGCTAAAACTTGTGTCTGAGTGGCCCTCAATGGTGGGTCCCTCACAGCAAGAGGAAACTGGTGTGATGTGTAGGAAGAGGGGCCTTGGATTGCAAACAAAGCTGAAGGGTCGCAAGCAGGTATAATGGCAGATATACTAATACCTTGTGGCTCTCTCTGCCTAATGCAATCTGCCCAATCCTGGCCATGCTGCAACTAACCCATAACAGAAGGCATCACTTCCCCAGGTACTTAATGGACAGATACTTGTAGGTGGACATCACAGTTCCATGGAGCAGCGACAAGTCTACATCATTGTCCTTCTCCATTGCTACCCCAACAAGGAAGGGCAGAGCATCTCTACTCTCTGGTCAGCTACCTGTCACTTACAGTTGACATTCTTCCTTGCTGGTCAGCATAGCCCTGCCAGAGGCTCTGTGGACAGCAACTAACATTCTCTGAGTCTGCTGTGTAACAGACACTTTCCTGAACACCACATCCCTAAGATCGTCTCAGTGGGGGCACCACCCACTGCTTTTATCTCTCCAATTTTGGAAGATCCAAAACTTGGGTCAAGTTTATCTTATTTTTTTAAACCAAAGGCTCCCTGGCATGTGTCGCAGCCAGGAGCTGAAGTCGTGTTGAGTCCGTGTCCTTTCTTCTGCTGCTGCCTAGGCAGAAGCAGCACAGAGCCGAGGCTTTTCTCCATAGCTCTGCTGCCTTAGTCGCATGAAGGGAACTAGGGAAAAGACACAGCCCGAGCTTCCACATTCACGTGCTCCTTTCATAGGAAACCTGCCGGAAAAGCTGTTCCATGTGAACTCCTTGCCACCATAACTACCAGGTGCCACTCACAGCAATTTACTAGTGCTAGGCACTTGAAGATAGATGTTAGAGCACAGAAACTTCCTCAACAGACATGTGAAAATATAAAGACTTTCTTCTGATTTTTCTTTTTGCCCAGAAAAACAAAAGCCAGGCATATTAACTTTAAAAAGATTCTCCAGGGATTCTACTGCATAGAGTACCACATTGGACCTGATGGGGAAGGGAGGGAATAAATGGAGATGAATACTCAGTGCTATGCTGTTTAAAACCAGACTGGGACATGCTGGGCAGAAGTGGGGCTCTTCTGACCGAGGTATGTGCCTGGCAAACACGGCCATTGTCCTTTCTGCTCAGAATGCCAGTCAATTATAGTCACAGCGGCACAGCTGAGATGCCAGGTCATAACCAGATGCTGCCAAAGGAGCAATTTCCTTAAGATGCACCACAAAGCAATTCTCCCAAGACACTCTCCACTGAGCAAGCAAGTCCCCACAGGGCCAGTGATTCAGCAGGCTATGGGGCTGGAGCAGAGGAGGCTGGCGAGCTTTCACAGGCTGAGGCTTCTTTTTATCTGGGCAGGCATTCTTAAACCGCAAAGGGCTACCTTCCTAGGCTTTTCTCTTGATGACTACATTTGGTCACAATTCTCTGCTAAATCACAAAGAATACGTGTACATATGAAGAAGCAGTTCTCATGGGCAAGAGTCATTAGTGAAGTTCTGACGTAAGCCACTACATGAGATTGAACGCTTCTACCTCCTATCATAGGAAAAAAAAGCTATTCTGTATCCTATATTACAAACTGTATTTTCTCAAGCATTTACTGTCTGCAGGGTGACTTTAAAATAAAAGCACAAGGTTTTTTTTTTTTAAATTATTATCTAAATATGTGATATAATTTAGTGTATGTGTATGCATGCATATGTGTATACGTGAGTGGATGCATGTGTATGTACACACATGTATTTATGTGTGTATGTGCATATATGTGTGTATTGTCTGTGTGCATGCAATTGTGGGTGTGTGTTACTGGAAAATGAACCACAGATTCACTCATATAAAGCAAGGGCTCTACCATTGAGTTACATGCCATAGTCTGACATAATTCATTACATTCTTAAAAACTTTGCTGTCATTGTGTGAATGTATGTATGTATGTATACATTATATGTATGAGGATGCTTCTGTGTGTCATGGTTATTCAAGCTAAGAATTATTAGTTTATCATATATCATATGAAATACTTGCCACCTCTGTTTTGGGCTACCTTTGTCATGTTTTTTTCTATTAAGGCTAGCAATCAAAAGCTTAGTATTTTACACGAGGGGAGACTTTTGAGGCATTCATTCATTAATTTATTCTCTTACTTATTGAGATCTACTGAATAGCTTTTCTCTGCATGTGCCTTTCCATATATTTTCATCTTCTTTGGCAATATTTCCTTTCATGCAAAGTTCTTAGCGTTAATAAATCCATTTCTGTATCTGCCACCTCATGTGACTCTTTGATAATTCTGTGAGGTTGTCAGATCAGATATTATTCCATAAAATATTACATTATTACATGGCACTGACAGTCAAAAAGGTTCATTGCCAAGCTCACTCAGGTCACACAGTTATTGTGAGAAAAAACAAACAGACAAGCCAGAGCTAGAGCCATCTGGTTTACCTTTGTTTCAAATATTCTATTTATTTATTTTTTAATTGTATTTTTACTCATCCTGTATGAAGGTGTACAGGTATGCAATGCAAAAAATGTGCAGGTAGAGGTCAGAGGTCAGCTTGTGGGAATTGTTTCTCTCCTCCTACTAAGTGGGTCCCTGGGATTAAACTTGAATCCTCGGGGCTTGGTGGCTGATGCCTTTACCTGCTGAGCCATCTTGCTGGCCCCTCAGACATTTTGTTTATATTGCACAATTGCTGCTCTATTGGCAGCTTCACTTACTTAGTGCTTTGACACAAAGCATCAGCAAGGCATTTGTGCCTCATTATTTCTAAGTTCTCATCATAACAACTTACGAGACAGCCAAAACTCAGAGTTTATATGCAGGAGAGAACCATAACTCTGATCTTTCCCACCATAGGACAATTTCCTCTCAGATGCAAATGTTGTAAGAGGAGTATTTACATTCTTCCTTAATGAATTTAGGCTCACTTAGGCTCAAAGAATAGATGATGACCAGAACAAATACTGCATAAGAATCTAGCCTCGATTACACTCATCTCAGTTTCTATTCATTGAT
Organism: Montemys delectorum; assembly: GCA_019843815.1. Lineage (NCBI taxonomy): Eukaryota > Metazoa > Chordata > Mammalia > Rodentia > Muridae > Montemys > Montemys delectorum. Next base: position 17,404 of record JADRCD010193291.1, on the reverse strand, counting down.
TTTTTTGAGACAGGGCTGTACTATGTGCCTCAGGCTGGAGCTGAAATTGTTATTGTAGCCCATGCTGGCCTAGAAGACTTGATCTTCCTCCTGCTTTAGCCTGTATGTGGAGTATAGGCATATTTGACTGCATAGGCTTCTAGGTTTATGTGTGTGTGTGTGCATGTATTGTGTTAGATATGTATTGTGAGGATATGTAGGTATGTTGTATGTGTTATGTGAGTGTGTTGTGTGTGTATGTTGCATGTTTTATATGTGTGTGTTCTGTGGGTTATGTGTGTTGTGAGGGTGTGTGTGTATCTGTTATATGTGTGTGTGCATGTTGTGAGAGGGTACACATGCATGCGGAAGCCAGGAGGACATCAGCAGTGTTATCACTCTGTCTTGTCCCTTTGAGCAGGGACTTTCACTGATGCTGGGCTTATAATTTGTTGTTTTGTCATTTTCAGGTTGTTTAACCATCAGGTTATAGCAATCTTCCTGTCTCTGTCTCCTACACCCTACCCTAGTTCTGAGGTTACAAGCAAACACTGCCACACATGGTGTTTACAGGTATGCTGGATATCTGAACCCAGGTCCTCATGCATGTACAGTCAGTGTTCTTCCCTACTGAGCCATCTGCTCAGCCTTAAACATGTATCTTCATTGTGATAGCACTTGACTTGAGATCAGTCCTCTTAAAACATTATCAGGTGCCTGATGCAGATTGTTGAGATACAACATCTCACATCCGGTCACTAGAATACCTACATCTTGCACAACTAGAACTTTAGTCACGTGAACAGGAGACACTTGTTTCCTTCTTTTTAGTCTGTGGAAACCATTTTATTTTGTGTCTCAGCATGGCTGTTCTATAACCACATCTACATGGAATTGTATACTATTTGTCCCTTGAGCCTAGTTTATCTCACCTACTACAATGTCTTCAAGGTTTACCAGTCCATGCTGTCACAACAGTTTCTCTCATTTTTAAGATTGAATAATATTCTATTTATTTGGCCACCACAGTTTTTCTATTTGCTCCTCTGTTGATGGACCTGTAGACTGTCTTCAGGCTTTGCCTGCTGAGACTGCAATGAATGTGGAAGGAAGATGGTACTTTGAGATCTTGATGTTAATTCTTTTGAAAATGTTTTTTGATGCAATATTGTTCAATCATATGATAGTTCTGTTTTCCGTTTTTGGAGAATCTTCCACATTGTTTTTCATGGTAGCTCCACTAATTTACATTTTCCCAAACAGGTAGGTTTCTGTTTTCTCCAAACTTTACCACTGATTTCCCATTTCTTTGCTGATCATGGCTGTTCCACTTTGCCTTTTTATTGCTGGGATAAACACCATGACTACCAATAACAACTTGGAAAGTCAGGTTAAGAACTCAAGGCAATAGCTGAGACAGAAACCAGAGGGAAGCTGCTTACTGGCTCCATCCCTCTGACTTGCTCAGCTTCCTTTCCTCCACATCTCAGGCCCACCTGCTTAGGGCTGCAACTGCCTCAGTGTCATCATCAATCATCATCAAGAAAATGCCCCCACAGACATGCCAAAGACCAATCTTATGGAAACAATTCCTCAGTTCAGGGATCCTCTCTCTAGGCAGGTGTGGCTAGGTTTGTGCCAAGTTGACCAACTCCGACAAGCACAAGGTAGGCACCTGAACAGGTACCATGTTGCATCATGGTCTTCAATAGCTTTTCTCTGATTCTTAGTGCTGATGTTGAGTCTGAGGATCTGAGTTTGAGTCCCATATGGTAGAAGAAGAGAACTAACTCCTGCAGATTGTCCTCTGACCCACACATACGCCATGGCATTTATGTGCTACACACCCTGACACTGTTTTAAAATGTCTAATTATTTTGCCCATTTTAAGTTGAGTCATTTGGGTACTTTGCTTCAGCTCAACAACAAGGCAGGTAAGTCCCTTATGTATTTTTAAACATGTATATAGCTTGAAAATCCTTCCTGCTATTCACAAAGGCACAGGTTCCCAAGTTAATGAAAGTCTAATTTAATGTAGTTCATTTGTCCCTTCTGATGTGACTGAGCCATGATGAAGGCCTCCAAATCTCTCCGTGGCTACTCTTCCTTCCGTACCCAGGTGCACATACATTTCTCCTTGTCTCCCAAGGGTTTGAACATCTTGTCTTTACCCATAAGGGCAGGTAACCAACCAGACTCTCTCTGTTCCTATCTCTAAGCTCCTCCTAAGCTAGGAGCTTTTCTTCCCTACAGCAGGGACTGAACTAGTGCTGGCTTGGGGTGGGCTCACCATTACGGGGAGCTGTGCCAGTTTCTTCTCCATCAGTTACCCTTTCTACCCCAATTCTGCCTACATGCCTAGTTTTTGTTTTAATAAATGAGGACTTTGGAGAAAGAGACTATTTTCCATAGGACATATGGGAAAGTAAATAATTAGAAGTGATATTGCGGTATTTCCAGGTACCACATTTAATCTTAAAAGACCAAGGAGTCTCCATTGACATAAGTATTCAGCTTTACCTCAAGCTTACTTTATTGTGAGATTTTCATCTTTTTTTTTTTTTTTTCCAAATCAATCCAGAACGTTTTATTTCATATCTTCTAATCTGGCTGGACTATAACTAATGCATGGAAGGGAGGATTTTATCTGTTTTTTTTTTTTTAATTAGGTATTTTCTTTATTTACATGTAAATTTCTCCTTTCCCAATTTCCCCTCCAAAAAACAAACAAACAAACAAACAAAACCAACAAGAACAAACTCCTGTTGCCTCCCCCATCCCCATGTCTGCCACCCCACCCTCTCCCACTTATTGGCCCTGGCATTCCCCTACACTACACAGGGTCTTAAGTAGCCCAGGTTAACCTCAAACTCAATATATAGTTGAAGTGGCACTGAGCTCTTATTCCTCCTCCACTTTCAAATTCTGGGATTATAGGCTTCCTAGTGTTTCTTTTAAGGGTAAGTCCTTTTCTGGGGTGTCATCAACTAGAACTGACCTAAATGTCTCCTTCCTGATACTAGCTTTTTTGGAACCAGAAGGAACCAAGCAAGCTTTCAAAGGAGGCAAGCAACAGTCACATCCATGTATGACTCCTATGAAGCACATCAATGCCAGCATAGAATGACAACCATACAAGTGCTAGTGGCATATATGCCTTGCATATAACCAATAGTTCTACAATTGGATTTAAGCCCACTCAGTAAAAGTGATGCCATGCCTGTACTAGAAACTTAGCTAACTTGACTTATTCAGTGCTAGTGAAGTCATGGTTATTGGAGAATCTACAACCACTATTTTACTAAACAGCATAATACCTAACAACAATCTTATACCAACAGATATGTGCTGTCTTCACCCTTCATCAAAGAAATCTTCTCTGTGCAACAGATAAAAAACATTGTATAAAACCACAACTAACCAAATGCAGACTCATGGAGTCTAGTCCCAACAAAACACTCTCACACCTAAAGCTCAAGAAACATTTCAGAAGATGGAGCAAGAAGATTTTAAGAACCAGAGCATCAAGGAATTTGCTGTGAGATTGTGTCTCTGTGCAATAGACAGTTTTTCCTAACTCTCAGACTTTAAGATAAAGGATACATGTAACCATTCACAGATGTAACCTTCTGTTCTTCCTTACTTAAACTCAGTTTCCAGTGACTAACTGCTTCATAGTCCCTCCCCTTGTTATGCCACTGTCTTAACATTAATCAACAGAGTTCTTATAAATTAGCCTAACTCTAATAGAACACTCCACTTTATGATCCAACTTTTATACTCACAAGTTCAAATTTTAAGTTTTCTTTGGTTATCTTCTAACTATAGACAAAATGTTTCTCATGCTAAATATTCTATCAGCTATCATAGTTACAAATATAAGTTCATTTTGGTTGTCTTTTAACTATAGCCTTAAGGTGTTTCTCATGCTAAACTATGATCAACTATCATATTCACAAGGTTTTAAACATTTCACAAGGTTTCATTGTCTTTTAAATGTTAATTTTAAAATGTTTGTTATTTTACTAAATTGACATATATTCAGTCTCCTAGACAGAAGAAAAAAAAAAAAAACCCTTCTTGTTCCTTCTGCTCCACAAAAGGTTTTTTGTCTTCCCTAAGATCACCTTAAAGACTGTTCACACTGTTAACAAACTTATCTTTTTTATAAACCTATAAGCTCCAAGAAACACACTCTGCTCTACCTCTCATGGACCAAACAGACTCCATCTAGATAAGTATACCTTCCAAGCAATAGCCTAAGTTTCTACCTGTAACCTATCCCAGAGGGTGGGATCCCTGGGATGGCCACTCCCCTCACCCCAACCAAGACGATCTAAGGGTTTCAAATGTACATATAAGAAAAAAATTTTCTCCCGAATGTATTTTATTCTCTATCTCATATGTGTGTGTGTGTAATACGTACCTATGTATGTATGTATGTATGTATGTATGTATGTATGTATGTATGTATGTTTATATAGTATGTGTATGTGTGTGTGTTTCAGCATCTTTCTAAGTCCAGATGTTTATTCAAAATCTACATCCAGGACAGCTCCAGAGAAGCATTCCACAGATGCTCCAGTCTACTCTCACAGACACAGATGTTTCTACTGGAACTGTTTCTTCTACCTACAAATGGTTCCACAGACCCTGGACAGCAAGGAAACAACCAACTCTCCTAAGACTGGACCAACATCCACATCTCCATTTTCTTAGTTTTTCCAGAGACTCATCATCCCAAACTCAGCAGGAAGTAGTTAAAGATCACAAAGACCCTATTCCCGTGTGACCATCACCTCTTTATAGTTTTTCCTTCTTTTAAAAAAATTAAACCAAAATGGAGGAATGTTAACATACCTTCTAGGCTCTGCTCCACAGTTACCTGGCAACAGCCAGATAGGCCTGGCTTACTATAAAAGGGGTTGCTTGCCCACTCCTCACTCTCTTATTCCCTCTTACTCTCCCTGACTTCCTAGCCCCTTTCTCCCTCTCTTCCCTTCCCCCTCCCCCTCTTCCATGTGTTCCTGGCTAGCCTCTCTTCTTTCTATCCCCCCCACCACAGCCCATCCCTCTCTCTCTCTGTATCTACTCCTTTCTCACCTCCCCTTCTCATGCCCTAAATGAATTCTATTCTACACTATACCAGTCATATAGCTGATACCTCAGGGGGAAAAGATGCCTTAGCATGGGCCTGCAGAGGCACCCTTCCCACCATTCCATACCTGGGATTACCAAACATACCCTGCTTTCTTTGTTTTTAAAAACACAGCTCTAAGTCACTAGATTTATGACAGGTGGATTTTCCACTCTGGGCTACTTTTTATGAAAGTTTCTTTATATTAGATTCATTTGAATAAATTTTGACAATAGCTACTAAATATTATCAACAACAAAATATCTACCCCTTGACTCTAAGACGTGCCCTATATGGAGCTGATTTTTCAGAGCAATGGTGAAACATTTTCCTGTAAGTAAATACTCACACCTGGAGATATCTGATTTCTCTTACCAGAACATATGTTTCACAGTATGGTATTTGGTGATATGTTAATTTGCTGTTACTTGTGTGGATAGACAGGTCTAAAGCAGAGGGTTATAAATGGTGGAGCAATTGACTAGTGCATCTGCAAACCCCTAATCCATGGTGTAAAAACCAAACAGGCACTAAGCACATGGTGTACCTCTGGGATAGCTCCCCAGAGAAGATGCTCTTGACTGGAGTCAATTTGACTTGTCATTAATTTAAACACAGGTCCAACTCTTTTTTAAAAATAATACTTTACCATCTATTTTAAAATAGAGAAATAAATAAAAATTTTCACCTTAAAAAATAACTCATAAAGTGAAATTGTCAAATCAGTCATGGACGTCATTTATAAGAAGTACTCACACTCTTCTGAGTATCCCCAGACTGGTTCCTGAGGAGTCCCAAGGTGCCATCTCCATAATTACTCTCCTTCAAAAGATTGCTCTGGGTAGACTTTGTTCAAACAGAGTGGCTACCATGACGACTACTTTAGGGCTTTTAACTATGAAAGTCAAGTGTTTTCACGATGAACAGCTGACAGTTTTAGGAACCTGTGTTTACTGTGTCGCACTCAATTTGTGAAGGTCAGTAGACATTTCAAAAGGGACATGCAGTTAGACTGAATCTGTGCATCCAAATGTAAAGGGCAGTTTTCCACCTTAAAGATGCTTCAGAAACTCCTCCAGGGCCCTCTACTACACAGAGCCCTTTGACTTTTGGAGTAGAAAAAGTTTCTGTTTTCTAGTGGGATGCTGTAATTATGTAGTGGAATTGACTAGAATTTGCCAGCTCACACAGAGGGAGACAGCATTCCAAGGGTACATTCTGGGAAAGTTATGACACTCAGCTGCTTTCTATCTGTTACCAAGAGTTCTCTGCTACTCTCTGTACTATCTGAATGGAACTCTGTAAAGCCTTGAAACAGAAGGTCAGGGTTGTCTAGAGACATAGATCTTCAGAATGTCTCTATATTAAGGGAATTTATTGTGATGACTTACAGTCTAACTAACCCAACAACGGTTAGCTGTGAGTTGGAAGTCCAAGAATCTAGTAGTTGCTCAGTTCCATGAGGCTAGGTGTTTCAGCTGGTCTTTTGTAGAAGTAGGTTCCAACAGATTTGCTGGCTAGTAAATGCAAGCAAACAAAGATGAATGAACCTTCCTTCTTCCCATGTCCTTCTGTAGGTCTCCAGCAGAGGGTGTGGCCCAGATTAAAGGTGTGTACCACCAGGCCTGGATCTGGGACTTGTTTCGTCCCAAGCTGACCTCGAACTCAGAGATCTCCTTGCCTCAGTCTCCTGGGATTAAAGCTTTGCCTGGGCCTAAGTTTTTCATGCTCATTATGCCTCAAGATCTCCATGCCAAGATCCAGGTCAGAAACTTGTGTCTTCCAGATTCAAGATCTGGATCACAAGTTAGTCCTCCAATTCTGGATTGTAGTTCATTCCAGATATAGTCAAGCTGACAACCAGGAATAGCCACTACATCAAGGGAACAAGTACTTACTGAATGACCACAATGGGCAAAGTCTTACGCCAGGAGCTAGGGATATGATGCTAAAGAATCCCAGCCTTTGCTTTCTTGGACCTGAAAGCACAGGTTAGGGGCTGGGTGTCATCAAAGAGTACCACAAACAGGCTATTTTACATACAAGGAAGCAAAAAGATACAGTGCAGTTGGAATGTTGGGGAACTAAAGACTGTTTCACTGAGGAGCCATTCACAAGGGACCAGAATGATAAGCAAGAGACAATGAGCAGAAAAATGAGTATTTTATAAACAGAGTGGAATCTTCGGAAGGCAGGAGGGAGAGCATGCTGGAAATTGTGAGACTCTTGAAGAGGAAGACAGCTTACACACAAGCCAGGAAGGTAGGGAAGATTAGCATTTATTTGCAATTATTATGAGATTATTCTATGTGAGTAGGTAATGATAATGATTGTCATTATTATATTTGTTTAGTAACTACTTGTTGAGTGCTAAGTACTACATTATATGCATGCAAAATACAAGTTCTCAAGACACCCATACCAAAAATGTGTCCTTAGACCTCAGCGAGCTTTATGGTTTCTCTGAAAGAGGATAGTGAAGAAAAGGAAGGCAGTTCAGGCCCAGCCTGGAACTAGGAGCTTTGGATCAGAAACACCTATAACTGCTGGCCAGAGGGGACAGAAAGGAGCCAAGTGGAGAGTGACCCCTGGCTACATGGCTAGGAAGGGAATAGTTGATCAAGCATCTCAGGCACTTGCCAGGAGGTGCCAGGGTGTTCTGTGTTTCAATCTGAAATATGAAGTAGAAAATGAAAACAAGCTCAGATTGGTCCTTAGTGTGACCCAAGGCCTGTGGGAACACTTCTGAGAAGGGACTCTAATGGTTTTGCTTGGACAGGTGCTGTGGGTGGAGGGGAAGAGACAAAGATGAGATTGTTGGAAAGCAAACACAGCCAGAGCAGGAGGCGTGGGCTAAAGCTTATTCTCTATTAAAGACTGAATCTGAGCTGTCCATGTGCCAAGCACACTTCACAAGTAGTTACCACTCGTTCTGATTCTGTCTCAAACCCACTCTCAAACCAAACAGAAGCCCAGATTTGATTAACCGGAAATCTCATGTAGCATGGCTGGCATTATTTGCATTATCTTACAAACACTCATGAAGGACCATGAGATGGGTAATCAAGCTATAAGAAAGAATAAATGCTGGGAGAGACTCCATGCAACATTCTGCCTGAAGATCCCAGTGTTATTTTCTGCCTTTCTGTTATTTTCCACATCTGTGTTAGTCAATTATGGGTCAGGACATATTTGGATTCAAAGGACAAAGCTCCAACTCCCTTGTTGTGATCTGGGATCATTAGCTCCCACTAACCCTCCTCCATTGCATCACACTGTGGGTAATATACACTCTGGTTGACCCTAATGGAAATTCAATCAATTATTCATGCTTCTTCTACAGCAAGCAGAGGGTGTTGATGAGGGGAACTCCCAAAGGAGTTTCTGTTCGGGTTTTTGTTTCTGATTTTAAAAACTAGAAGAAAGATAGGAAAACATCTTTAGAATAAAAGACCCACTTTTAAAGATATAAATGCTGGACCTTGGAATGAAACTGTTTTGCTCTTTTATAGATCCACTTAATTAGTGCTAACTTTTCTTACTAAGAAGCATGAAGGACAGTGGTGGGTCTTCAGGTAGACAGAGGGGCACAGGGCTCTTCGACCTGAAGCCATTACGAATTTAATGGCTTCTGTAACTGGTTTGAGTTAGGATCAGATTACGGAAGCATTCACCAGATAGTCTTAGACGACAAGGGACTTTTCTACCTGAATGTATGCAGAAAGGAAGCATGCCCATTCTACATGCTTAGTCCCATCTGTACAAGCTGGCAGGTTACTCCTGCACCCAGCTGCAGGAGGTAGGCCAGGAACGCCCTTTGTGTGCACATCCCAACTCTTAGGTTACTGCACTAATGACAACAGGTTCCTTGTGGGATGACAGCCCAAAGTACACTGAGCTGGCTCTTCCCTTCCTCATTTCCCTCTCCCTCCCTCCTTTCTCTCTCCATCCCTCCGCCCTTTTTGTTTTTCTTGTCTGTATTACTTTCAGGGATATGTTAACTGACTTCAAGTTTTGGATAATTATCTGGCGTGAGTTCTGAAATCCATTAAAATGTTTAAGAACCTAATAAAAATTCCACAAATTTAAAATGTATTATCATTTTGACAGGCCCAAGCTGGGAAGGCTTACTTTTGCTTGGTAAACGCATTCTTAATAGTGTGAAATTAATAGTGCAAACCAGATTGCAGAGGGAATGTTTGAAATACTTAAAGGACAAATTGCTTTCAGCACTGACAAACCCTGTAGGAGTGCTGTTTACACAGAAACAAATGGCTGATGCTTACAAACCATTAGAATTTATTAATGAAATCAGACCTTCCCTACTAGGCAACACCAAGATAGCTTAATTTGACTTACTGTATGGTTTTTGTTTTGATTTGGGGGACAGAATTTCATTGTGTTGCCTGGGCTGGCCTCGAACTCGCAGTCCTTCTACCCCAGCATTGGCCTAAGTGGTGGGAGCACAGATAGATGCCACCACATTTTTCTAGCTTCTGTTTTCAGAGAGATAAAAAAATCACCCCTATACCCTGAGAATATAACACTTTGGCCCATTTTTAGTTCACTCACTCTCTGCCTTGTGTTTGCTGTTAATAATGTGATCCATCAGCCCTCTGATCTTCTCTCATGCCTGCCATGATAGATTCTTATCCCCGTGGAACCATACACACAAATAAACTCTTTATGTATGTGTATGCATGTGTGTGTATATGATGTATGTGTATGTGTCTATGAATATATGTATATGGATGCTGCTGTGGTTATAATATTTCAGCACAACAATGGAAACAAAGCTAATAGAACCAGTAACAAGTGTTCAATGCAGCATTTACTTTAAAAAGAGCCACAATCTTTTGTGGATTAGCTGTTACTTTGCTTTTGAGTCTGGGGGTCTGGTAAATTGAAAGTAACCAGAGACTATATAATGTAGGCCTGGTGCAGGTTGGGAGAGGCACCCACTGAGGTTTGCACCAAAGTCACCAAAGTCACTGCCCACAACAGGTTGCATGAAGACACTCTTGGACCAAAGCAGCTGAGTTTCAAGGACTTTGCTTTGTATTGCATGCTGTGCTAGCTGCTTCTGTACACCATTGGGTTGGCAGCAGCCTCTGGTAAACTCCCAGCTCTAAGGACTTGTCTGTCTCTTGAAAGTCTGTCAAGGAAGATAAAGAAACAGAAGTTTCTTCTTGGCTGTAGCTTGCATAGATATGAGCAACTCCTTATTTTCATTAAAATTACATTATAGCAAATGACATAATGGCTTTGAGGTTAGACATGCATGCACACACGCACACACGCACACACGCACACACACACATACACACACACACACACACACACACACACACTATAATTTACAAATTCCAACCTCTTGATATGCTTCCACAGGGAGAATTTGCAAATATATAGAGGTTCGACATCTACAAATGGATTCTTTTCAGACTAGACAAGCGCTGTGGCTGAAAAGCAAGCACTGTCTCTCTTTTTTATCATGGGCTTTACTATTTTAATAGTGAAGAAAGGAACAAGTTCAGCCATGTGCCTATCATCCCACATCCCTCTAGGTTTTGAGGTGGGTTCAATGTGTGTATTTTTCTAAGCTAGATGTGCTAGTTTCTAACATACTTATTTGTATGAGGTGAACGACTACAGAATCCACTGATGACATACTTCATACTGTGAATAGCTGCAGCTGGATCCACATTTGCAACATTATTACACAGGTAAGACACTGTCTTAGTTAGGGTTTTACCACTGTGAACAGACAGCAGGACCAAGGCAACACTTATAAGGTCAACATTTAATTGGGGCTAGGTTACAGGTTCAGAGGTTCAGTCCAATATCATCAAGGTGGAAACATGACAGGCAGGCATGGTGCAGGAGGAGCTGAGAGTTCTATATCTTCATCTGAAGGCTGCTAGCAGAATACTGACTTCCAGTCAGCTAGGATGAGAATATTAAAGACCACACACAGTGACACACCTATATTAACAGGGCCACACCTCCTAATAGAGCCATTCCCTGGGGCAAGCATATAGAAACTATCATAGACACAGATGTTCATTTGAAGTCGTTAATACTTTAGTAAACACAAATACAGAAGTGACTTGGGAATATTTACAAGTAAGATGGATAGACTATGACAAAAATAACCATATGTTCGAGTACAAAAAAATCCTTGTATTCATCCCTGGGCTTCCTTATCTGGGAATGACTTAAAAGCTAAAACAACTACAAAGAAATCCAAATTCTCCACCATGAACAAAAATTAACACAACTACACATGTGCAACTAAAGCAAAAACCAGGTACATTCGTTACACCAAGATGAAAACATAAGACAGAGGCAGGCTAACCATTGGAAGAAATATTTGCAAACAATGTGTCGGGCAAGAGGATAATGTCTAAAATCTTTGAGCAACTCAAACACCTCTATAGGAGAAAATGATCCTGTTAAATGGGCAAGGGGCTGAGTAAGCTTATTAGAAGAAAGTAATGAAATGGCCAATGGAAACATGAGCAAATGTTCCCTGGGCTTGCAAATGAAAATGAAAATGGAAATGAATGAAAGAAAGAATGAACAAATGAAAGAAAGGAAGAAAGAAAGATAGGAAGAAAGAAAGAAAGGAAGAAGGAAGACAGGTAGGCAGGGAGGGAGGGAGGGAGGGAGAGAAGGAATGAAGGAAGAGAGGAAAGAAGGAAGGAAGGAAAGAGGGAAGAAATCCATAACAAAATGTCACTCCCTTGTACTGTAACGGTTAAAACACCCCTCACCAAACCAAACCAAAGAAAAAACAAACACACCCAAATGCAGTGGGAAAAAAGACAATCTCTGTGTACTCTTGGCATGAATGTCACTCAGTATAGCATCAATTTAAGAAAAATCAAGCAAAGTTCTCAAAAGAACAAGAAACAGAATATTTTTATATCATGTAGCTAGGCAAGCATGCTCTTCACAGGCCCAGCTTTCAAAGAAAATAGGGTTCTCCATGGCTCAGTTGCATCCGTGCACAACATTTACCCAGAAGATCTAGACTCTATATGGTAAATATTTCCACATCATGCTTACTGCATTGTTGACAGCAGTAAAGTGATGGTGGTGATCTCAGTGTCAAGGAGGGTGAGTGGATAAAGAAGCCATAAGGAGTAATATCCAGTTTCCACGAAGACAGACGTTCTGTTGTTTGTGACAGTGTGTCTAGCACTATCCTAAAGTATGTATTCCAAACATCAGAAGACAAGCAGTCCATACTCCGGAACACACAGCGCGTGATCTCTAAGCATTTGTAGAGAGGAGCAGTAGTCAGCGTCACCTCTGTGCTGGGTGAAAGTGAGATTAAATGCTCCTGAATCCAAGCCTCATTTACAGGAGGTAAAGGGTGCAGAAACCAACAGCCTTGCTTCCCCCTGGAGGACTACATTGATTCAAGAGAAGTTATCAGGGAGCAGAGCAGCTCCCATCCTGAGAGGCATATATCAAGCAGTGAAGGCAAGAAGAGAAGAGCTAGTACTCTCCGTGCTGACCTCATTCTGCATTCTTGTTGCATAGCCACTGGCAGTCAGGGCAGGTGGCTTTACAGCAATTACCTACCTCATTTCCAAATCTTTTTTTTTTTTTTTAAGTTTTCTTTCTTTTTCATTAGAGGGACATGACTCCAGTGTCATTTGATAAAGAAGAGCCAATTTGTGCAGGCAGTTAACTATGCAGCAAGGGAAGGCTGCTTGGTGTCTCCCCTTAGCACACTGAAAATGCAGTTCTGCAGTTATTTAACAAACTGCAGTAGAAGGCAACTAAATGGCACATTAGGGAGGTAAAGTTACTCCCTGCTTGGAATGTAATATTTTTTTTTTCTTGCAAATGCACTCTTTGAAAGAACTAAAACTAAAATCTTGCTGCTTTTAACGGCTGTGGTTTCCTTTTATGTTTTTATTCCAAATCTCATACGCTGTGATCGGATCAAAGCTGTTTAATTTGGCTGGTCTTGTTTTATGATGTTTGACTGTTATAATGCTGTAAAAAAACAAGAACCATATGAGCTAGACAGGTAATGATAAACGTGGATTGATATGTGCCGCCTCTCTGGTAGCTCAGGACACTGCAGGTGTATTATTTATGATTCACACTTGTGGGAAGGTAAAAGCAATACTGAGATGCCTGGTGTTAACACTACGGCCAGACAGACAACCTTTCCTAAGGAACTTTCAGTACAAAGACAGCAAGTGTATTAACTCCAAAGCTTATGTCCCCTCTGGCCTCCTTCTCTTCTTCCTTTCCCTATCTTCCTTGTCCTTCCTCCATATCTTCCTCCATTTATGTATTTGTGTTGTACTGGAGATGGGAGTCAGGCAGGGCCACATGCATTCTAGGCAAATGCTCCACGCTCTGGCCCTTGCTCTTTGAAAAAACTTTTGTAATTGGCTGAGTGCAAAGAGCCTTAGCCCTGTAGCTTGGCAGTTTAGGTATACTTCTCCCTCATGCACCATTTCTCCACAGAGACTATGGGCAACCTCTCCAGACTCATCCCTTGCCTTCATTTCAAGATACACCATTTGGAGAGCTGATCAAGTCACTACGCAGGGCCTCTGTACCAGATTTTTCACCTAGTGAATCTCCTCCCCATGATCACTCTGTCTTCATCAGTGTTTCCAAGCAGGCAGGCAGCGTCTATGACAATGCTTCTCAACCTGTGGGCTGGGGGTCACTAAAGACCATTGGAAAACATATTTACATTATGACTCATAACAGTAGCAAAATTAATTATGAAGTAGCAATGAAAATAATTTTATGGTTTGGTCTCAGCACAACATGAGGAACTGTATTAAAGGGGAAGGCATTAGGAAGGCTAATTCCACCTTTATTCTCCCCTTTCCTTCATTTCCCCATCTTCTCTGTTACGTTTTTTCTCTTTGTGAACTGAGCTCCAACGTCCTTCCCCAGACTGAGTCATGACCACCCTTCAGTTATATTCGCACTCATAATAGATAATGGACTTCTACTGCCTGGAAAGCTTTGTTTCCTGATGCCTAAGTCACAACATACCACGCTAAATGTGAGTCTTCAGGGTGCTCTTTTCTTTGCAACCAGCTCTCCCCTAGTCTCCTCAGTTTGCCAGCCTCCTGCTCCTCCCCCACATTCACTTTCACACCTTTCTCTCAGGAAGGCCTTCAGTGGCCCAGGCCCCAGGCTCCTTCCCCAACCCTTCCCACCTTTCCCACACCTATGACAGGTACAATCAACATTCATCAAGGGCTTGTGCTCTCCTTAAAGTCTATGATTATGTAATCCTGGGGTCCAGTACGAGGCCTAGAACATAGTAAGTGCACATAAGCAGCCTATGAAAAACTGATTCAATGAGTGGCCTAATGTTGTGCTTCTCAGTGAATACTGCAGTTAGCTGTAAAAGATGGGTGTGCATGTCAGAGTTTTTCTAGCTGTGCAGTGGGCCACTGATGCTTCTGATTCTCCACGTTTCTATGCTTGAGAAAGATTCTTGGATGAGAATTCTTATTGAATCTCACTCTCTTGGTGATACTAACTTTTATATAAATTGATCAAGTGAGAGAAACTGATTCTGGAGGCAAGAGAAGAAATGTTGCCAGGCAACAATATATGAGGTATCTGCTTTTCTCCTGAAATATAAATGCCAGTTTTAAAAAATTAAAAAATTATTTTACAGTGCTCTTCAATTCATCTGACTAGCTCACATATGTCTCAATTTAGAATCAGGAAAAAGTGAACTAAGGAGAAGAGAAGAAATGCTTGCTGAACTTTTTAAAAGATATAGTAATAATAAAACTGTTGAAGATATGTGAAAACAAGTAAGGACATTTTAGTCCACCAACAGCTAAATGAGACAATTAAAGATTTAATTTAATTTAATTAATTAATTAATTTATTTTGTTTTTTTCGAGACAGGGTTTCTGTGTAGCCCTGGCTGTCCTGGAACTCACTCTGTAGAACAGGCTGGCCTCGAACTCAGAAATCCTCCATCCTCTGCCTTCCAAGTGCTGGGATTAAAGGGGTGTGCCCACCACCACCCAGCCAATTAAAGATTTTAAACACAGACAATTGATTTCTCCAAAGTCTTTCCAGTGAGGCCTGTATTGATTTTCTACAGCTCATACTTGGCTTTTTGTGTCATCGTGGATGCTCGCCTCCTCTGGATACAAACTATGTGGTCACCAGTCACAGATGACCTTGAGATATGATGAGAACCAGCTGCAATCTGTTGCTAAAATAGACATACAGCAAACTTAGGGGTGGAGGGAAAACCATGGAAGAGTTTAATAATTTTTATTTTAATTACATGCTGAAATCACAGTTTATTCAATATATGGGTTAAATAATTGACATTGATGTTAATTACACCTGATTACACCCTTTTATTTTTAATTAATTAATTTATTAGAGATAGAGTTTCTCTGTGTAGCTCAGGCTGGCCTAGAATTTGGTTTGTAGACCATGCTGGCCTCGAACTCAAGAGATCCACCTGCCTTTGCCTCTTGGGTCCTAGGATTAAAGGCATATGCCACCACTGCCCAGTTATATTTACTTTTTTGATATGGCAACTTGGAAATTAAAGAAATGGCTTATATTATTGTGTTTCTATTTGACAGTATAAGGTCACATTTCAGACTTAATAGAATGGAAGTCTGAAATGAAGAGAAAACAGAAGTCTGAAACATTGTTTTATGCCAATTCCATAAAATTTTATGACAAAGAAGCAGTCTGGAGCTGTTGGAATGGAGTGATTCAAGGAGAGAGATGGGGTGTCCAGTCCAGTGTTGGAGGACACTGCACACAAAAATCACATTTTGTCTTGCAAATGAAGAAAAACCTCTCTGGAATAAGAAGTAGAATTCTGTCAGACATATACCTTGAGCACTGCATGAGTTAAGGCTCAAAACAATTTGAGTCTTAGACTTGCATATAAGTCATCAATATTGTTTTAATTTATACTAGCAAGAGATCAAGAATATCACAGCTAGGCAGTTCAGACAAGAAAGGTGTATATTATAGCAACATCTCTGGGAACCATCACTCAGACTTTCAGAATAAGCAGAGCAGAACAAAACAGCTAGAAAACTCTATATTGTAGTTAGGTTGATGTGAATGTCCAAAGAAAGGCTTGTCACATTCTGTTTATTCAAAAGGACAGGTATGCCATACTCTGAAGGTGTATGTGTGTATGTGTGTGTGTGTGTGTGTGTGTGTGTGTGTGTGTGTGTTTGCACGTGTGCATATGTGAAGGCCAGAGGTCAACACTGGGTATCTTACTGCATTTCTCTCTACCACATTGTTTGAGCCATGGTGTCTTACTGAACCTGGAGTTTCCTGATTCAGGCTCCTCGTCCCTGGTGATTGGGCCACAGAGGCACACAGTTGCTGTGTCTAGCTTTTACATGGATGTTGAGGGTCTGAACTCAGGTCATCATGTTTGAGAAGGAACATTCTTTTTTCAGCTGAGCTGCCTCCTTAGCTCCTCTAGTACTAGTTTTGAACAAAATGAATAGAAACGAATGGAGACAGCAACAAAAAGGAAAAGAAAACAGGCTACTACCCTCTAGAGAGGTGGGACTTGCTGGCCTCCCACTGCTGCATTCTCCACACCAGCATTTCAGTGGTTGTTTATATTATGCCCGTGACAAAGATAACATCATAGATTTTTTATTTTGAGTCCTTAGAATATGATATCCAAAAGTGAAGGATTCATATTACCTAAATCACTCCCAATCGGTACAAAGGGCTCAGCATCATAACTGACAAGGGACCAAATTCTAAAAATGGCTGATTACTTTGTCAGTTTTTGATAGCTGCTGTTTCTCTCATTTATAGGACATTTTGGAGAAATAGGACTGAGAGATTAGTCATTATATTCTGTCAGAGTGTCTCCAGCAGGCCTGCAGAGAATGATCATAACCAAACCTCTTTGGTTCTATGTTATCCACTGTAGAATATGGCTATTGACTGCTTCCATAGTCCTCATAAATATTTAATATTATGTTTTGCTATAAACTGAAGATGAATGTAATAGAACTATGGGGCCTTGCAGTATTTTAATTCTACATCGTATTGTAACTGTACAAATACAAGCAAAGCAATAAATAAGAGGAAATGTACAATTCATCTGTTTAGATTAGTGAATGAACATTATCAATGGTCAGAGAGAGAAGAGTGCTACAATGAGTCCTTTAAAGTTGTATCTGGGCAGAAAATTCCAAAATACTTTCAAATCTCTCTCTCTCTCTCTCTCTCTCTCTCTCTCTCTCTCTCTCTCTCTCTCTC
>JADRCD010193290.1:14620-31844 GCA_019843815.1 Montemys delectorum | reverse complement strand
GACCCCTGCTGGAGAGGCATGGAGACCCCTGCTGGAGAGGCATGGAGCAAGGTTTCCTGTGCTCCAGCATAGGTAGGTGGGCTGTTAGAAGACACCCACTGTTTCCAAGCCTCCCCAAGAGGAGGCAGAGCAGAACTGTCCATTAGAGGACCAATAGTAAGAAAGCCCTCTGGATCTGACTTTAGCAATGTATGAAGGAATTTTTTAATTGCTCATGAATGGTTCACTTAAAAAAAGACACTGTCATTCATTTAACACCCAGCCTCCAGGCTTCAGGAGGAAAGGAATCAAGCTTCAAGCTGACCCACATAATTCTTTTGGTGGTAGGGGAGTTAGCCCCAGGACCACATGCATACCACTGACCCACACCCCCAGCCCTTAGATCCACAGTCCCCAAATCCTTTCTATAATAAATAAGAATTCTCTTACGCCTCTATCACCCAGGAACACCATTAGCCAGGCACACCTGGATCAAACCTGTGACCTGAACTGCCACAGAAAAGTCTCAATTGGGGTTAAAGTCGTAACACTGAGGGAGGAGTCTCCATCCCTGTCACTCTAAATGAGTCCATGTTCATCTCCCACCATTCTTCTGGGGGAACACAGCACCAGGAAGGAAGGGACTGTTCCCAGACAGGCTGAGCAGCTCCAGCCATCCCCAGGTCCAGTGTTTGGAGGGTCAGAAGGGTTCTCGTTCCTACAGTGGCCACTGTCCTGCATAGATGTGGTATTGGCTTCCTCTTTTGTTTCTCTATTGTGTCTCTCAAAACACCGCAGTTCTGTGCCACTTCTGAAAGAAACCACATTTTGGAACTTGCTATGTCACCTACTGTCTAAAGTTATCGGTAGAGACTAGTCCGGAACTCTTTATACACCCTTCAGTTTTCTTTGTCATAGCATTCAACCTGTCCCCCATTCATCCTTATCACGAGTCTGTGAGGTAGACAGGAAGAAAAAAGAGCTCAGATTTTTTTTTTCTAAATCCTAAAATTCACAGGTGGCAAGCCCACCCCTCCTCAGCTACCTCTGAGCACTGACATCTAGCAGCCAAGGTGAGTTATTCACCAGCAAGTGGGAGACCCTCTTCCAACTCCATATGCACCGCTGGGACTTGTAACCCATGCTGAGTAACTCCCCAAACCCTCCAGCCCTTCAGAAAAGCCCCAGATGAGAAAGGAGTCTCCACGTGCATATAAATGATTCTTTATGCCCTTCCCCCATGCAGTGGGGGTGGAGCATGGGGAAGTCCCCCGCCCTCATGCAGGGAACGGGAGGTCAATGTTTACTAGTCTTATTGCCAGATGCCCTGTGGCCATGGGGTGGGGAGTGGGGGTCTACAGCCCCTTTTTTCTGGCATTGGTCTCCCTTTATCAAGTCACCATGGTGGAGCCAGGGGACTGGAGGCCCTAAAGCTGAGGTAAAGATGGTTCTCTCCAGGAAGAAAAGTTGTTCTCCCTGCTTGCCTGCTGGCCATCCTCAAGATGAGTATGAGGCGGTGTCAGTGGGAACTGGAATGTCATCCAGGGGTCCCTCTGTGGGCAGTAGAGGCCAGACAATGTCTTCAAGCTTGAGGCTGTCCACAGAGATCCTCACTGGTGGGGTCACTGTGCCCCAAACATGTTGTCTAGGTCGTACCTCCAGCAGCCAGGAGAGCTCACCTCTGGCTGATGCATTGACTTAAGATTCCTGTCCCTGGAGTCTAGGTCAGACTGTGGTGACCCTCATGACAACCTCTCGACCAGAATGAGAGCTGGAACGGGCATCTGGTGGCCGTAGCTGTCCAAGGAGATGCAGGATTGTATAACCACAGCGCTGAGGCAAGAGCGTCCGAATGCGCTGGGCAGCTGGGGGCCGGCTGGGGGCCCCAGCAGAGGGGCTGGTCCGTGAGGTCCTGGGGCCTGGCTTCCCTGCTGCCCCTCCCCCTGCGTCTCCTCCCACGTCCTTGGTCTTGTCATAGTTCAGGACCTTCCACTGCTGGTTCACAGCCTGCCAGCGCTTGAAGATGCGGTAAACAGAAGACCCTTCATGGACGATGAGGCCTAAGTAAAGGGATAAGAAAACCAGGGTGAGCCGGGCGGTGGTGGCCGCGCCTTTAATCCCAGCACTGGGGAGGCAGAGGCTGGTGGATCTCCGAGTTGAGGACCAGCTTGGTCTACACAGTGAGTTGCAGGACAGCCGGGGCTGCAGGATGAACTGCTGCCCACACACAGCATTAATTCCTGCAGACCAAGGAGACCAGGGCCCCAGGCTAGCCCTAACAGTTCCGCAATGGCGGTGGAACTATGGCCATGAAGCTGAATGGGGAAGTTAAGTGACTGAGCGGGGCTGTGAGATGGCTCAGCGGGTAAGAGCACTGACTGCTCTTCCAGAGGTCCTGAGTTCAATTCCCAGCAACCACATGGTGGCTCACAACCATCTCATATAAAATAAATAAGTCTAAAAAAAAATGCTTTCTTAAAAAAAAAAAACAAAAAGAGCTGACCACTAAGTGACTGAGTAAAGGAGGTGGCTAAGCCAGTGCAGGGAAGAGAGACACCTCCTCACCTATGCAGACGACGTCCATGAAGCCGTACATGCCATAGCAGATCTGGAAGAGCAGATCCTGGCGTTGCCACTTGGCTGAGGGGCTGAGCGAGGACCAGATGAGCCAGGAGATGCTGGCAACGAGGAACAGCGAGCCCAGGACTATAGCAGCAATCTGGACCTTCTCGATGACCGTCAGGGAGATGGCCTGCCACTGTGTGGGACAAAGCACGCAGATAAAGCCATTGGCTTAGACAGTGGGGAAATGGGCAGCCATAAAGAGAGGAGACCCCTGAACTCCTCAGGCAGCACTCAGAATCTGTTGTCATCTCTGTGCCCTGATCTAGCCTAAAATGTGGTACTATGGAAGGTGCTAAGCAGAAGCAGGTACAGGGGAGAGAGAGGTGTCCACTTGTCTAGCTTATTCAAGAAAGGAGGGATAGGACAAGTACTTTGAAAGCCAAACACGCAGACTGGAACTCCGATCTTAACTCCATCACTTACTAGTTGAGTAGTGTAGACAAGTATTTAATGTCTACAATGTGTCTGTGCCCCCCCCCCCACTAAAGACAGGCACGATAATGGTATCCAATAAGATCAAACGATGAAGAGACAACACACAACAAAGGACATACAGAAAACAGAGTGTATTTACTACTACCATTAACACTGTCTCTCTCCCGCCCCCCTTTCTCTAAGTGTCTACAACACGTGTCTTGGAATGCCATTATGGTGGAGGGAGGTCGCTTTGGGAAAACACTAGATAAGATGAAAAAGGTTCCCTGGAAGGTTTCGGTTCAGAGAGCTCCCTGCACCTCACCTGCAATGGATTCTTGGTGCTGATCGCCAGGACCTGGTACTTGAAGTAGCAAAGCTCACAGCTCCAGGAGCCCCTCTCACTGATCCAGCGGATTAGGCAGGGTTGGTGTGTGCAACGCACTGAGCCGTCACAGCGGCAAGGGCTCAGGAGCTCCCCCTGGAGGAAGAGAGGGGAGGGTCCCTGTCAGCAGTCATCACCCGGACCCCTCTGCTGCACTCCTGGAGAGGAAACCTCTTCTTCAGGTCAGTCATGCCACTATACTTTAAAACTGGGGCTTTCCACCCAAAGCAGGGCAAGACGCTAAGGCTGCAGCACAAAAGTAAGAAGTCACAGCTCAAAAAAAAACTTCTCTGACCAAAGGGATCAAAGGTGAGACCGGAGGGAAGCCTGAGTCTTCCCGATTCCTAGAAATCGGAAAGGTGACTAAGACATCCTAAAGAGCTGACCTAGGATCTGGAGGGAGGAGGGAGGCTGTGCCGCTGGGCTAGGCATCCCTTCATCCAGTGCACAATACTTCCAGTACATAGATCTGGTGCCAACTGGGATGGATAACCAATCGTGGTGCCCACACTAAAATGGGGAGACACTTTGGGGGCAGGAGTGGAACACGTTCCCCCTTTAGTCAAATAGTCATTTCTCGCTGCACAGGGTACCCTCTGGCACTATCCCGGGACAACTTTACCCATAAAATTAAACAAAGAAGGCTCTTTAGAATGAAGTGGATAACTTGCAAGATGGGAGCAAAAACTACCTCACCAGGGGAAATACTGAGTGGGGCAGGGTCCTGCCTGACCCCTTCCCTCAAGGTGCGAACGAATGTACTCTCCTTTCTGCCCACTTCCAAAAGAATAGGTTCCGTCCGTCGCCTAATGGCGACCTTAGGGTGAGGGGAGCAGGTGCTGTGAGCAGTCTGATAACGGGTGACAGAGATTCGGAGCCCACCGAGGAGAGAGCCCTACCCCGACTGGGAGCCCCTGGCCCCCCACCCACCGCGCCCCAATCTTGACACACTCCAGGAGTCTCCAGCCAGGCCAACCTCACCCCACTCCCACTCGGGTCCCGGGTCCCGCCCAGCTTCCCTGGCCCCGCCCCCTGCTCCGGTCTCCGCGGACACCCCAGGTGCGCGCCCCCACCCTGCCCGCCCAGCCAGGTGCTCGGGCCTGACCTGCTCGGGGCCCTGGAAGCAGATCCTGCACTGGGGGGTTCGGAGCCCACTGTCCAGGCTGCTGCTGAGCGACAGGGCGTCCAGCGCGCCTGGGGGCGGCGGCGGCGGCGCGGGCGGCGGCGGGGGTCCCGCCCGCGGTTCCTTGTCGCCGGCCAGGCCCCGGGCCCGCGGCTCCGACCCGTAGTACTCCTCCTCGTCGCCGTCACCGTCCCGGGCGGAGCAGCCAGCGAAGGGCGCCCAGCCGCAGCCGCCTCCCCCGCCCCCCCGGGGCTGCGGCTCGGCCCGGGGCCGCCCCCCGCCCGTCAGCACCAGCAGCTTCAGCTCGTTCAGGAACATGCGGAGCCGAGACTTGAGCATCGTCCGGGCGCCGGGGGGCGGGGGGCGGCGAGCGAGGGGGGCTCCCGGGCGGCGGGGGGAGGGGGGAGGGGCGAGGAGCAGGCCGGGAAGGGGGCGCGCGCGGGAGCGCAGGACCGGGCCGGGGTCTCCGCGGCCTGCAGGCGCCGTTCACTGCCGCCGCCGCCGGGGCACCAGGGCTCGCGGGGCCGAGAGGGCCGTCAGCCCGCGGACGGCGGGGTGGGCAGGCATGGCCCGAGCAGGGGCAGGGGCAGGGGCAGGGGGCGGGGAGGGGGGGCTCAAGGTGCCGCGCCCCGCGGGTCGGGGTCCGGAGCCGGCCGGGCGCCGGGGCTTATGCGCCCCGGTCCTCCTGCGGCGGGGCTGCCCCCCATCGCCGTCCTCTCGGCCCCAGTCCCGCTCCGACTCCCGGATCCGGCTCGGCTCGGCCCGTGCGTTCGGCGGTAGCAAATGGCGGCTCCTTCCGGCGGCGGCGGCGGCGGCGGCGGAGACCCCCCCGGAGCGGCGGGCGGGCGGGGCGGGAGCCGGGGAGCCGGTGAGGGATGGAGGGAGGGGTGGGGCGGGGAGGGGGAGCGGAGGAGAAGGGGCCGCGGCTGCGCATCCCCGCCCTGCCCAGCACGAGCAGGTGTCCCCAGGGGCGGGGCGAGTGTGCGAGACGCGGGAGGAGGGAGGGAGGGAGGGGAGTGGCCAACGAAGGGGAGTGTGTACCCGGGTGGAAGAATAGGTGTGTGCGCGCGGGTGGGGGCGAGGGTGGAAGGTGAGTCCTCGAAGGCTGCAGGTGTAACGGGGCACGGAGCTAGATGCATAATGGGTGTGTGCAAAGAAAGCTCTGCAGGGAGCCGGGTGTACGGGAGGTGAGTGGGCAAGGGCTGGATCCTAACCACACACAAAAGACTGTCAGGGGTGCTGGGTGCGGGACTGTGAGATACTGGTGTGCAGGAATGGAGTCAGATTGTGAGAAACGAGCGATTGATTCTAACGTGTGAAGGTGGCGAGTGAGCAGAAAGGACGCCAGCGGAATGGGCGTGTCTTTCACAATACCCTCCTGCCCTCAGCTCCACTACTCTGAAGTGAATACCACATAAACACGCTTAAATCTTTATTTTAAGTTGACTCCTAGAGCTACGACTGGGCCTGTCATCTTTTTGTTCTGCTTTGTATTTACACCCACCCTCTCAGCCCCTTTGTGGAGCTAAGGGAAAGAAAGGGATTCCCGGGGAGCCCACTGGGTCAAAGACACTGAGAAAAAAATTAATTAGTAAGAGAGTAATTAACAGAAAAGGGAGGGAATAAGCAAGTCGAACTGGGGACAGACTGCCAAATTAAGACTCCTCAACGGATGGTGGCTGCAAAGACAGGAATGTTTGGGTACAGCATCCAGTCGCTGTGGACGGACAGATGAAGGGGGGTGGGGTGGGGGCAAGTTAGAAACTTAAGCCGACAAAGAAGCTAGCTTCTGTAAGGACAGGAAGCTGCCGTGGGATCCTATGGGCGGAAAATGAAGCAAGGAGTACCTGTATTTGGAGTTGAAGAGGCTCCCAGACAGACTTTGAGAAAGCTAAAAAACCAAAACAGCCCTAAGAACATAGCCAAAGAAACGCCCACCTCTCCCGCCCCTTAGCCAATTTAGGCCTGGATCTTCTTTCTGCTCAAGTTGGCAAGGCAAGAAGCATCAGGCGCCAGAAGGAGGTCTGTCTCATGCACACCTTCCTCGGTATGGTACTTGACTGTGATTTACATTAATCCTCAGTTTACATCCACATTCTTATATACATTCCCTCCCCCTCTCAGTCAAATGAAGTCCTGCCTAGCTGGGAAATCACTAAGTAGACCAGGCTGCCTTGAACTCACAGAAATCCGCCTGCCTCTGCCTCTGCCTCTGCCTCTGCCTCTGCCTCCCAGCCTCCTAAGCCCTGGGATATTCTCAATCTGAAGAGTAAGAAGTTAGAATGGAGCTGGGCGGTGATGGCGCACGCCTTTAATACCAGCACTGGGGAGGCAGAGACAGGCGGATTTCTGAGTTCGAGGCCAGCCTGGTTTACAGAGTGAGTTCCAGGAGAACCAGGGCTACACAGAGAAACCCTGTCTCAAAAAACCAAAAAAAAAAAAAAAAAAGAAGAAGAAGAAGTTAGAATGAAATGCACAGCAAAACAAGTAATAAAATGTGGTTTCAGTCTGGGTGTGGTGGCTCAGGTCTGGAATCCAAGCATGTGGACAGACATTGGAGAGTCTGAGGCTAGCATGGGCTACCTGGCAAGACCCAGTCTCAAAAAAAAAAGGAAAGGAAAAGGGGAAGAAAAGAAAAAAAGTATGAAAATATGTTGCATGCCTTTAACCTTACTTCTTTGGAGATGGAGTAGGAGGATCAAGTATTTGAGGCTAGCCTAGCTACTTGTTCATTTCAAGACCAACCTGGGCCAGGCAGTGGTGGCACACGCCTTTAATCCCAGCACTTGAGAGGCAGAGGCAGGCAGATTTCTGAGTTTGAGGCTAGCTTGGTCTACAGAGTGAGTTCCAGGACAGCCAGGGCTACACAGAGAAACCCTGTCTCAAAAACAACAACAAAAACCCAGCATTTAGAGGCTATGGCAGAAAAAATGTTATTCATTTGAGACCAGTCTCAGCTATAGTGTCTCAAATATGATTTTAGAGTTTAGGGTTCAGGAATATAGCTCAGTGACTGAACTCATGCTTACTACATATAAAAACACAGATTCCAATTCCCAGCACCAATAAAAAAATCAATTTAAAATAGCTCTAGATTTTAGGCAATTTTTCACAAATGGGAGCATGGTCCTTCATTTCCATGTCCCAATAAAGGAGTTGGAGCCGACGAAATCGTCACAAAGATCTACCTCTGTCTAACTGGACAGCTGTAGTCAGATCATTTAGGGAACGCTGATCAGGGCACGAGTGCGTTCTACACTGGATTGGGAAAAAAAGTAGAAACATGGTCCCAACGAGGAGTCGCAGGTTTGCAGAGGGACACAAGTCATGTTTCAGCGATGTGCTGGTGACCACCCTTGGACATGCTCACCCTGTTGTCTGTTGATGCAGTTACATATATATGTTGCAATCTTAGTGTAAAGACCCTTGTAAGATCAAGGACCCCTATTTCCAATCACTTCTTGTTGCTTTTAATATTCCTGGGGAGGCTTACAGCTTACACTGCCGCTGCCCATACAGTGGCTTACTATATTAATCTTCTTCTGTCCATCTTTTAATCCTAGTTTCCTCCTCAGATAGAAATTGCCTATTCCCTGTTTTATAAGATCACAGTTGCCTATATTAGCTATCTTTATCATTGCTTCAAAGGGCGAGTGACTGAGGCACCAAAACAAAAACATCGCATACCAACTGGAAGAAAACACTTAGTAAAATTTTGTTGAATGAATGAGTACAAGAAAGACACAAATACAAATGTTTCCCCATGGCGGTAGAGTGGAAATGTCACAGCACCATCTCTGGCACTAGGATCTCCCACTAGCACCTCGACCTCTCGCCCACATAGAAACGTGTAGTGAGATTGAAGATGCGCTCAGGCTCGGCCTTGAGCGGAGAGTTGAGAGCTGGTTGGCCCGGTTGCCATGGCACTGCCTTGTGCTCCACCCTCTCTCGCCCCCACACACCCCCTCCGCATCCAGGGTATAGCAGCCAGTCACGTGCCACACAGCGTAACCACACCTCTGCTTCTCAGCACAAAGTAAAGGGGTCACGTGGGATAGCAACAGATCACGTGGTCACCCCGGCCACGCCCCCTTCGGCCACCACACCCCTCCCATCAAAGCGGCCCCGGTCGCCCACTGCGCATGGGTAGAGGTCACGTGTCCAGCACGTCCGGCGCCTGCCCCGCCCCCCGGGTTTCCGCGCGCCTCTCTGGCAGCTGGTCACATGGTGAGGGTGGGGGTGAGGGGGCCTCTCTAGCTCGCGGCCCGTGTCTATGGTCTGGCCCGAAGCGTCCAGCTGCCCGGGACCGATCCCCGGTGGATGGCGCCGCAGGAACCGGCTCCCGGGCCCAGATAAAGGGCCACCTCCACAGCTCTTGGCCGAGCGTAAGGTGAGTGGAGTCCCATCCAGTAACGGGGGACCAGTCCCCCCCCGCCACCAGCACCCTCCAGCTCCCCACGCGTGCGCGTCGCTGGCTGATTATAGAAGGTGGCCCAATGGCGGGAAGTGGGGCCTTTGTGGTCCGGAGCGAGGGTGTGATTTCAGAGAGTGAAGTGCAGAATCTTTGATGCGAATCCTGTGCACCGTGTGATCTTCTTTGTGCCCCGTGCGATGTCCTCCGAAAGAAAAGAAAGCATTCTTTTTCTTCCTGTGGGACAAAACGTGGCCGGAGGAGGGTTTGATGGGAGTCTTTGTGTTACTTAAGGCGCGGGCCCTGGAAGCGTGGAGGGGTGGGATGCTGCTGATAGTGTTGGCGAGGTCTTGTGCCGGAGTTCCTTTGTTACTGCCGGGTCGTCCCCTCCTAACTGTGAGAGAGACTTTGGTATTAGAAGCTTCTGTGATTGTAGATCCCCTGCTCCAAGAATGGCTACCACTCGATACGAACCCGTGGCTGAAATTGGTGTCGGTGCCTATGGGACGGTGTACAAAGCCCGAGATCCCCACAGTGGCCACTTTGTTGCCCTCAAGAGTGTGAGAGTTCCTAATGGAGGAGCAGCTGGAGGGGGCCTTCCCGTCAGCACAGTTCGTGAGGTGGCCTTGTTAAGGAGGCTGGAGGCCTTTGAACATCCCAATGTTGTACGGTGAGAAGGTTGGACTGGGAGTGGGGCGGAGAGGACAATAGGACCCCTAAGTCAGGAGTGGGACCCTAGAACGCCAGAGGCCACGTTGAAACAAAGGGGACGACTGGCTGGTGACCATTTGTTCTTCTCAGGCTGATGGATGTTTGTGCTACTTCCCGAACTGATCGGGACATCAAGGTCACCCTGGTGTTTGAGCATATAGACCAGGATCTAAGAACATACCTGGACAAAGCACCTCCGCCAGGCTTGCCAGTTGAGACCATTAAGGTGAGTGGGGGTGGGGGTGGATTGATATTTGCAATAGAACTTGTTGAGATTTTGAAGTGATACATAGTTTCTAGTGTTCTCCGCTTTCTTCTTGAAAACCAGGATCTGATGCGTCAGTTTCTAAGCGGCCTAGATTTTCTTCATGCAAACTGCATTGTTCACCGGGACCTGAAGCCAGAAAACATTCTAGTGACAAGTAATGGGACTGTCAAGCTGGCTGACTTTGGCCTAGCCAGGATCTACAGCTACCAGATGGCCCTCACGCCTGTGGTCAGTAAAAGAGAGTGGTTTCCCATAGCAACTGAGGGGTCTTGTACATGAAATTTTCAGAGTCAAGCAGTTGTGGTTCTTGAGGATGCCGCTCACCACTCATTTCTCCTATTCTCTTTAGGTTGTTACGCTCTGGTACCGGGCTCCTGAAGTTCTTTTGCAGTCTACATATGCAACGCCTGTGGACATGTGGAGTGTTGGCTGTATCTTCGCAGAGATGTTTCGTCGGAAGTACGGGACTAGAAACTTTTTCTTGTTTTTCATGGGACGTGGTTTTTTTGTGTATCCCTGGCTGTAGACCAGGCTGGCCTTGAACCCCTGGGATTAAAGGGGTTTGGAAACACCCTCAGTCCCGCAGCTCTTTTGCTGCTATCTTATGGTACTAGAGGTTGAAATCAGAACTCTTATACACTCAGCAAATGCTTCTGTACCCTGAACCTCACACTCTGTCCTGTTCTTGATCATCACTCTTGTACATGGTGCAGGACACCCAACCTACCCAGTTCATACTGACCATCATGCCTAGAACCAAGAAACCATATAGGAATGTCCTGAATTTAGGAACTTCCCAGTCCTAGTCTCCATACTTTCTAGTTTGATTACCCTTAACAGTTACTCCATCAATTTTTTTTCTTTTAAAGATGTGTTTATTTTTATGTATGTGAGTACACTGTGACTGTCTTTAGACACATCAGAAGAGGGCGTCAGATCCCATTACAGATGGTTGTGAACAACCATGTGGGTGCTGGGACTTGAACTCAGAACCTCCAGAAGAGCAGTCAGTGCTGTTAATCACTGAGCCATCTCTCCAGCCCCACTCCCCTAATTTTGATATAATACATACTTTGAGTATCTTTCTGCCTTAGGCCTCTCTTCTGTGGAAACTCTGAAGCTGACCAGTTGGGGAAAATCTTTGAGTAAGTATTTGATAAGGAAGAGGAAAGAAACCTTTTTGCTGTTTTTGTTTCTGCCGCCCTGGAGACAAGAGCTGAGAACGGCCCTTCTGACAGAGTTGTCCTTCCCCACAGCCTCATTGGATTGCCTCCAGAAGACGACTGGCCTCGGGAGGTGTCTCTACCTCGTGGAGCCTTTGCCCCCAGAGGGCCTCGGCCAGTGCAGTCAGTGGTGCCAGAGATGGAGGAATCCGGAGCACAGTTGCTGCTGGTACTGGGCCTGGGTGGGGATTGGGTTAAGATAAGAAACGGGGTGGCCTGGGGAGTTGGCTCAGTGCATAGAGTTCCTTTGCATAAGTATGAGGACCTGAGTTCAAGTCCCCAGAACCCATGTAGAAGTTGGGTGCTTCTGCAGTGCCACTCTCTTTTTTTTTAAGGTTTATTTTATGTACAGGAGTACACTGTAGCTGTCTTCAGACACAGCAGAAGAGGCCATTACAGATGGTTGTGAGCCACCATGTGGTTGTTGGGAATTGAACTCAGGATCTCTGGAAGAGCAGTCAGTGCTCTTAACCGCTGAGCCATCTCTCCAGTCCCTGTAGTGTTACTCTTGGAGCAAGATGGAGAGATCACCTGGTAATATAGCACTGACAGACTCTCTAATGAAATGGAAGGCAAGGGCCCAGACTGCTGACCTCCAAGTATATATACAGACATGTGCATGCCCACATTTCACAACATGAGCACGTGCACACAAAGATGAAGGACCATCCTGGGGCTAAGATCTGGTTATAGACAGGCTATGGTTTTTGCTGCTGTCGAGAATGGCCAACTAGAGTAGGATAAAGGAAACAGGCTATCCCAGCCCTGTTGGGTGGGCATCAGCAGCAGCTCATCAGCTGTTTTCTGACCTTTGCCCTCTCCACTTAGGAAATGCTGACCTTTAACCCACATAAGCGAATCTCTGCCTTCCGAGCCCTGCAGCACTCCTACCTGCACAAAGAGGAAAGTGACGCAGAGTGAGAAGAGGGGCTGCCTTGCCTTTGCCACTTTCGGTGGAGAGAACCTCACTGAAGCAGCGGCCTCTGCCTTCCCCTGAGGCTATGGAGAGTCCTCCAGTTTTTTACAGAGAATATTTTAAGCCTTAAATGACAACTCCCCACCTCTCCTTGCGAGGTTGACACCCCCCCCTTACCCTCTCCACTATAGGGCAGGTGTATCTGTCTCCTTTCCCTCCCTGGTTTATATTGGGATCATTTTTATACAGGAAAACAAGGCAAGACAAAGAAGTGTGGTCTTTTCTTTAATGTTTTTCCGATTGGCTTTGCTACTGGGAGGTTTGAAAAAATCCGCACAAAAGCAAGTCATTCCCTGCAAGGATCTGGGCAGGCAGTCCAGCTCTCTGGCTGACAGGATCAGAGAAGACCTTTCAGAAATCCTTTCTTTGAATATTCTGTCAAAATGGCTTTAGTTTCGAAGTTCATTGGTCCTGCTTTGATGAGGCTGTAGGTGGGGCTGGGGCAACAGTTGATTGGTAGCAATACTTGCCAGTACTTGTGAGGCCCTGGGTTATATATAACTGGTTTTCCCTTGGTATTCTGATTTTGTCCTTGAAGGTTAGGGTCTTGAAGGGAGGGAAAACAGTTAAGTTACCCTCTTAGGCAGAGGCATAGGGGACTCCCCTTCCACCATCTGATTCCCATCAAAATACACAGACATAAATCTAGCCACACTTGATCAGTTCTTGGGGGTGAGGTAAGGGACCTATTTTCTCTAAAACAAAGGTTTTCAAGAATTGGGAGATGGCAAGGCCGAATCAAAAGGATTCCGAGGCTGGCTGAGTGTGGTGACATCGGTAATGCCAGCAGGAGGCTGAGGCAGGAGGATCCACCCTAGGCTGCAGAGATGCTACCTGGGAGATCAAAAGTCTCATAGAAAGGCACTGGGGTTGGCTCGAGGGTCTTTTTGATTCCGGAATCTCATTGCTAGCCAAACACCAAGGATCTACAGGAGAGGGAGAGAGGTTATTTTTGGACCATAGGGTTGAAGGCTTACAGGTGTGTACACAAGGGATCGGGATTCGTTACCTCTGTGAAACTAAAGAAGAGCCCAACACCTCCTAGGATCTTGAGTGCTTTGTCTGAATGTTTAAGGAACATCTCCCCACACATCTGGCACGGAGGACTCCTAGTTTTGCACATCTAGGAACAAACGTATATGCAGACAGTGCAAAGCCATTCACCTGCCCCATCCAGACAGCTGCAGTGAACGTCCCAGGAATGACTAATAATCCTCCAACTTACTGCACTACAGGAAGTGTCCTCTCGTAGGTTTAGGGTTGTAAGGTTGAACAAGCCACAGCAGTCAAAACTTCTCTCCAGTTCATGCCGGGTACTGTTGCTCAAGACCCACCACGAAGCGTTGATGACATCTGCCTAGAGGGCACACGGCCGAGGAACATTTAGTCTCCATGCATCCTGCTCAGCTCAGGAGCTTCCATTTCCCTGCTCTAGCAAGGGCAACCCCACAGAAACCGCAGCAGTCACCATCAAGTGTCTTGGGTTCTCTCTAACTACATCTTGGTTAATTCAGGGAGCACACATCTGTGGAAGCAGTGGGTCTGAGCAGGACAGGATGAAGGGGTCAGATAAAGGTGGTGAAAGCAAGTACAAGGGAGGGCTTACCCTTACCTGTTTGTTTCTATTAATAGCCAGACATGAGCAAGAGATTCCAAACTGGAAGATGAAGACCAAACCCAGGATGATCATATACTGAGAAGAAGTTATGGCAAAAAGATCTGTTTTCCATTTAAAATACCTCATTCAGGGAGAAAGGCAGACAAAACCTGTGTGGAGGCCAGCCTTGTGTGAGTTCCAAGCTAGGACTACATAGCGTGATCCCGGTTTTTGTCTTTAAAATCTCACCACTGTAATTCTAACTTCGATGTGGCAGGCAAGGGGGCAGAGTTCAAGGCCCTTCTCTGTTCACAAAACTGCCCTTTTATCAAGTTGGGGGAAAACTGTCAACTTCTGTGGGTTACAGAGTAAGAACAAAGAGACATGTCTGAGGTCCCCTGCCCAGGAAAAGCCTGCTCAGGCCCCAGTCGCTTAGGTCAGGATACAAAGAAGAGCAGCACTTGATGGTGGTTCACGGCGCCCACCAGTCCTGCCACCGCAATGAAGAGAAGGAAGACTCCCACAGCAATGACTCCTCCAATGATGTGAATGCTAGACACTACACCGAGGCCCTTGCCCCAGGCAGCCACGCCAATGAGCAATAAGCCCACGAGCTGCAAGAAATAGGAAGAATACACTTTATTCAGTCTGATGTGGTGGCTCATGCATGCAACCGCAGCACAGCAAAGTTCCAGGCTAGTCTGTGCTAGCTCGCTACACTGTGAGACTCTGTCGTTACCAAAGAATTCTAGCATGCAGCATAGCCCAAGGCTATTACAAGAAGAAGTGGACTTAACAAGGTAAGCGCGTGAGGTGTGCAGTCAGTACTAGTTATCTCTAGGTGCGCTTCCCAAGTAACTGGGAATAGCTGAGAGAGAGTATGGCAAGGTACCCAAGACACAAATGGAACCCTTGGTGTTGTCCAGCATCTCTAGTTTGGGAAGAAACTGGAGCAGAAGTGAAGACTTGGAGCTAACTATAGGCCCGCAGTCTTCAATCCACCCCTGCCCACCACCAAACAAGCCCCCCCCCGGAAGTCCTTCCTCTTCGCCGGAAGTTTCTGGGAAGCTTCCAGAACCCCCACTACACCCCTCTCTACGCCGGAAGTCCCCTTGAAAATCCCCTATTCTTTCCGCCCCTAGATTTACCTATTTCCAAAACCTCACCATATAAACCACGTTGAGAGCGCACAGCGCATTCTTGGAACAGGCAAATCCGCCGCAAACCATGTCCCCAGATCTGGGGACTCAAATGGTCCCAAGACTTGTGGGGAGGTTATTGAGGACCGTCTTGTAGGACTCCAACAGCGTCTATCGCTTTAAATCCAAGCCAGCCAAACCAATTCTCTGCGCCTGCACCGTCCCACCCCTGACTCTGGATTGGCGAAACTCCTGGCTAATCCAGGACATCCAGGACTTCAATGCCAATCAATGTGCATTACGTCACCAGCCCGCCTCCCAGTCTTTCTCTTAGTTTCTTCATTGGACAAAACTTAAAAAAAAAAAAAAAAAAAAAAAAGAAAAAGAAAAAAGAAAAGAAAAGAAAGAAAGAAAGAAAGAAACTGAGGCCAGGGTTTCTATACAGCGTTTTAGGGACCAGAAGCTAACTAAAAAATCTTGGATTCCTGTGTACGGAGTTTCGAGACTAGGAACCAGAGGAGATACTCAGGGGATTCAGGTGAACAGAAAAAAGGGGGGTTCGTAGAGGTGGGAGGAAGGAGCTCTGTACCTCTAAAGATAACCCTTCCCCGCCGATTTCCCGTGTTTCCTGATGATATCACGATGATGCCATCGATTCGTTGTTAGTGCGTCATACTCTGGAACAGCAAGAGGAGCCAAATGCACTATGTAGCCCAGCTAGGGAGGATCCAAGTCAGGCATAGCAATAGCGAGCAAATCCTCAAGCATTTGTTAAATGTGTTTACTAGTACTCTTGTTCCGTTCTGCATTCCTTTCCCTGCAGTATGAACACGTCAGAAATTCAGGTGGAAACAGTGGTTTGAGACCGGTGCATTCATGTTCGCGACAGAACCATAGGCACAGACGCTGGTGCGTTCTACACTTTTTGTTGTTGTTTTGTTTTGTTTTTTCGAGACAGGGTTTCTCTGTGTAGCCTCGGCTGTCCTGGAACTCACTCTGTAGACGAGGCTGGCCTTGAACTCAGAAATCTGCCTGCCTCTGCCTTCCAAGTGCTGGGATTAAAGGCGTGCACCACCACTGCCTGGCTGCTCTACATCTTTAGAACACAAAAAATCAGGGCTGGCACATGACACGAGTCTGGAATATGAATAAATAAGAGTCTCCATACTGTCTTTTAAATTTTACTTTTATTTTGTGTGCATGGGCGGGTTTGCCTGCATGTATGTCTGCATGAGGATGTCGTATCCCAGAAACTGGAGTTACAAACAGTTGTAAGCTGCCATGTGGTTGTTGGGAATTGAATCCAGGTCCTTGGAAGAACAGCCAGGGCTCTTAATCACTGAGCCATCATCTCTCCAGCCCCGAGGCCCAATTCTTTCACTCCAGAGGGGGAATAGTGGGTGGGTGGTCGATTCTGAGTGGAGTGACAGATGACACAGCCTTTCTCTTCCTCCTGGGTAAAGAAGCGACCTTGGTGGGAAGGAAACCAGAGAACGCTCCCGTCAACTCCACACAGTGATGTGAGTCCCTGAGTACTCACATCCTGGGACTGGCGGCAGGCTATCCGCGCTGGAGTCAAACTGCAAGGGTGTGAACTTTATGACTCAGTCTCTGTACGGGCCAGGTACTTAAATCCCCTATACCTCCTTCATCTGTAAAAGGGGATAGACGGCCATGCCTCTACACCTAGCAATACTTCTCCAACAGATTCTAGATTGTTGTGAGGACTAAATGAATTAGGATATCAGTACCCTGTACCTAGCAGGGTACTCAGTTGTTACCGTTTATCCCATTTTTATGGAGTCCAGTAAATAATCCAAATATAACCTCTTTATCTCTAAATTAAAAAAAAAAAAAAAGTTCAGCCAGGCAGTGGTGGCACACGCCTTTAATCCCAGCACTTGGGAGGCAGAGGCAGGCGGATTTCTGAGTTCGAGGCCAGCCTGGTCTACAGAGTGAGTTCCAGGACAGCCAGGGCTATACAGAGAAACCTTGGCTTGGGGGGTGGGGGGGAGTTCAAAGCTATCCTTCATAAATCAGTAAATCACCCTTAAGAAGGTAACCTTGAGGGTCTAGAGTCGGCTCCAAGGTTAAGAGCACTTGAGTTCAGTTTCCAACACCCAAATGGTGGCTCATAACCCCATAGCTCCAGATCCAAGGGACCAACATCCTCCTCTCACCTATGGAGGCACCAGGCACACACATGGCGCAATACACACATGGCACAATACACACATGGCACAATATACACATGGAGGCAAGACACACATGGCGCAATACACACATGGTGCAACACACACAAGGCGCAACACACACAAGGCGCAACACACACATGGCGCAACACACACATGGCGCAACACACACATGGCGCAA
>JADRCD010193288.1:0-33775 GCA_019843815.1 Montemys delectorum | reverse complement strand
CTCTACGGGAATTTTGTTTTGCTTAGTCTGTTGTATGACACATTTATATCCTGGGAATAGGCTTATACAATAAATAGAAGGGTTTTAATTGAAGTTAAATAGGAAAGGATATTAATTCAGCTCATATAAAGAGAAAGGTGATATAGTACATATGCCCACAGAGATATTAATATCCATAGAAGGGAGGTATGAATAAAAATTGATTTAATTGTTTTTAATGATAGAAAGGAGAAATAATGGTGATTGCTTTAAAGAAAATTTAAGAAGTCGATGCTATCTGAAGCAACCAGGTTCTTTAAATGTGGACTCCATGGGAATTCTAGGATTGCTTAGTCTGGCATTGATAGCCTAAGCATAGGCTCACACAATAAATAGAAGGAAATTTAATTGAAGATAAAAAGGAAAGGATATTAATTCAACTCATATAAAGAGAAAGGTGAAAATAAACATATATCTATATATCAACAGAAATATTAATCCACAGAAGGAAGAATGTATGATAACTGCTTAATTGTTTTTAAGTATGCATGGATAAGTAAATATAGTTAGCCTTTGATTTCACAAACAAAAGCATGAGATAATGAAGGAGTACTGTCTCAAAGGATAATAATAATTATTTAGATTGCTTTAATTGCTTTGAATTGTCTTAATTATCAAAATGTAGATGGTTATAAGTTTGGTGGTTATGGTGTTACAAATCCTCTGTGAGAGAGGTCAAATAGAGCAGGCCTAAAGAAAAAGGAGGCTACTAAACTGAATCAATCAATACTTTTGATGATTTTGGATTGTTAGACCAAAGATATCCTATTTTGGCAGAGAGGCTCTGTATTTGTGTTGACAGGGAAGAAGAGAGGGTTTTGGATTCCTTCCAAAGTGATATGGATCAGATATGGCAAGTGGAGAGCCCCCTGAAGATCTTGGCTATGGATAGAAAAGAAAAATTCGAGAAGATCAAACAGAACATGATTTGCTGATTCCTCCACATGGGAACAGCCCTGAAACTGGGCTAGACATAAAAATGTCTACAGCAAAAACTTCAGCTAAAATTAGACAATAAACCTTGTTGTTTACAGAATCCTTAAGATTCATCATGCCATCCTTCACATGGCATGAGCAGAGATTTATTACACTTGACTATTGATCAGATTAATTCATAAAAAAAGACACTTGTCTTTTACCTTCTCAAACAAGGAGCAAAAAAAAAAAATCCTTAACTGATCTGTGCACCTTGCACAATTCATACAAATATCTAGATAGTACTAAAAACTTAATTGTAAGATTCATATATTGCAGGGTGTACAGCTCTGACAAGATCCATCTTTGAGGATGCTGAAATGACCTGTTGTTCCAGTTTCTTGCCTTCTAAAGCTGTTTCTAGAATCTCTATCCCAAAACAGCTTCAGGGTAGCCGTCATTTCCCAATGGACTCAGTTCATCCAGCCTTTCAGATGGACCCAGTCAGAACTTCAGTCAAGCCCTAAACCTTCTAAGCATAGGAGACTGGATAGCAAATGCTAAAGCTAGGTTTCTTAAGTTTAACTGATTTTTCCAATTTTCCTACCCCTCCCTACCCCTTAAAAATTATTCATCACCCCTATTCAGCAGGAAGAAGCCATGAAGAGTCTTCATCCCTCTTCCCTGGGTTTGAGTGTCTGGGTATCATTGTTTTAAAAATTATAGATAGGTTGTCATTTTAAGGGAGAATTTGGAACTGGTCATAATTTTGAACAGGTAGGAAACTAAATAGAGAGCTTAGACTTGGGGATTTCTGTCTTTCCTTTCCTCTTCTATATCCATTCTCTCAGGTAAAGGGAATGGAGTTAAAAAGAAAAAGAGGAATAGAGTGATATTATAAGAAATTAAATACATGGGATTGATTACTAAATTTATTCTTAAACAAAGCATTGTATAGCCATAAGTTTACATTGGTAGAAATCTTTATATTTGATGTAAAATTGAAGTTATAATTTCTCATATTGGTACAGAATTAATATATTGATACAGGTTTAAGGTTTTCATTGTTACAAATTTTTATATATTGATACAAAATTTAAAATTAATTTTATTACTCTTAGATAGGCATTGTGCCTATGCAAGTCATTTAAGAATACACAGCTTAGATGCTACTAACAGCTGCTATTGTAAACTGTTTAGGATGATTAAGTAATTCAAGTTAAGGGCCAGACAGTAAACTCATGGTTATATTAGATTCTGATTTAATTATACAAAGTGTTTTCAATTTATTCAGATAGGAATAGCTAAACGTAGTCAAGGTTTAACTGTTCCAATATAATTTCTATAGATCTTCAAAAGTATCAGAAATCCACAGAATATGGCATTTAAAATAATTTCATTATTAATAGATCTTCTGACTAGGAGACATGTCTGCTTCGAACAGTACCTGCTTCACAGTTCAAAGAAGATACTATGCATCAAAACCTCCATATAGAGTTGTTCCTATTGTGGCAAGGTAGTCACTGAACAAGAATTGCCCTAATTCATCTGCAGACAAAATATACTGTCCAAGAAGTGATGTGGGATAGCTCTGCCAATACAGAGTAAGCTAGTCCTTCATAATTCCTGCTTCACTTTAAGGTTTTTTTCAGATGACTCTGGGCCAGAAGACTGGCGAAAGATGCTCCAATGTTATGAGGAATATAGGGGACTGTCCAGGTAGTTGGCTATCTCTACAAATTGTTTAAATTTTGGAAGCTATGTTTTTGTGCTTCCTATATGTTCAGGTAATATTTAATTCATTATTGTATCTCTGATGGGGTTAAAGACTAGTTATAGTCTCAGAATCAAACTTAAGTTGTTTACATTAAGGAAGATGATTTATATTTGAAAGGATGTTTTTCAGATGGTAATGCAAGTTAAAATCAAAACATAACTCAAGTATAGAATCATAAACTCTTTTTGGTAGGCTAGATGATACAGTAATTTATTTAAATTGCCAAATATGATGGACTGGATATTATAAGTACATATCATACCTTACAATTTTCATAATTGTTATAATTATGTTCAACATATATCTGAGAGAAAAGAGCCTTTTAAATGGACAAAAATGAGGAAATGTTGTGGATTTGGTCTAATGCTGATTGTATTATGTTAATCTGGTCCCCAAAATTCCACAAGAATCTGCACGTCTGCATGTAAGAAACTGAGGGAACCTTGCCCTTGGTTGGTTTTAACTGGTAAATAAAGTTGCCAGCAGCCAATGGCTGGGCAAGGAGACAGAGGACGTTTAGGATTTCTGGGCAAGGGACTGAGGAGGGAGAATGGGACAGCTGCCATTCTGGGGAAGGAGAGAAGACATCACACTTGGTGCAGAGGTGCAGAGGACAGAGTGACAGCCAACATGTAAGAGCTGGAGAAGAGCAGCTCCAAGGGGCCGAAGACTGGGCCTTGGGTGACAAAGATGGAATATAGATTTGCCACGTAGCGGTTTGGAAGTCTGTGTGTGTGTGTGTGTGTGTGTGTGTGTGTGTGTGTGTGTGTGTGTTTCATTTGGGAAGCCAGAACACTGGGGTGGTAGTGAGGAGTGCTACTGTTGCCACTGCCAGGGTTGATTTTAGTAGGATTAATTTGGTATTACTGCAATGCTTCACATGGAGTAAGTCAGTAATGTACCAGGTACCAAGGAAACACCAGCCACTGCTACCTCTGTGGTTGTTGTTTTCTACTGTTACAAGGGTGACAAAGAAGGGGAGAATGTTCTTTTGTCCCATGTTGGTAAATTTTGTCACAATGGAGTAAAGAACTGGGGTAGATATGGACTCTGCTTATCAGTCAGCTTCAAAGCTTTCCTACCTAGTAGGTCCACATTGGAAATATTATATGGATGACCTAATTGAGTTCTTGTAGTAACCCCAGGACCTAGAAATTAGTTTCCTTATTTTCCAGACAAGAGACTCTGTCCTAAAAGTGACTTGGCCAATGGCACAGAGGTAGAAGAGAATTGAATTGGAGTAAAAATAAATAAAATTATTTGTGTGTGTGTGTGTGTGTGTGTGTGTGTGTGTGTGTGTGTGTGTATGTGTGTATTATACTTGAGCATACACACATATGCATACAAACACAGACACATACACAGGTCACCTTCATACACTACACCATCTCCATCACCACCAGAAATGGGGATTAAAGCTGCATCTATGCAATTTTTTTTATATATATTTTTTTCCTTGCAGCTACGGGTCACCCTGCAGCAATCACAGTTCTTTGTATGTACACCAGAGAAGCCTTAGGATAGAGATGTGGTGGCCTGAGGAACTGATAGATCAGTTCTGGATGTTCTGGACTGAGAATGAAAGGGAACTCACCAGCCATTTAGATGTGCATATATTATTGAACGATTCAAAATGTTTGGCTCAAAACTGTGTCCCTTCTTCTCAGTGCTGTCATCTCATAGAGTTTCAGAGACAGTGAAAAGGTTTTGAACTTTTCAACTCACCCAGCCTTTGTGGGGTCAAACGTAATACCTCTCATTCTAGGTGGCCTGCAAAGAAAACCGAGATGAGAGATAAGTGTCTCTTTCCCTTGTCTCCTTAGCTATTGTATTCAATTTAGGGGGGTGGAAGTGGGGACGTTTACAGGAAGAGAAGTTGTTCTTGCTTTGGAGATAAAAACAGCATCTGCTGCCTGGCTTTTGGAAAGCATGCAGCAGCTGGGAGAAATTATTCCTATCTTATCCCTGACCCTTTTCTGTGAGCTGGTCACCTTTCTATCTAATTACTTACGCTATTTGATTCAAAGTTATCACCATTATACACTCATTATTCCAGTAGCACCTGTGTGTATAGATTTATGATTTTGCTCAGCTTTAAAGTTCAGCCAAGTTCTGCACAGAGCAATGCAAAGCCATGCTCTGCTCTCCCCTTGCCTTCTTATAGCTACAACTTTAGAAGAAAATGTTCCTACACAGCAGACAGCTTTGCTTCTATTGCACAAGTTCAGTAATGAATGTCTCTTGTTCTGAGGGAAACTACTAGTTCCCCAAGTTTGTAGGGAAACAGTCAAATTCCTGGATTCTTCTTTGTTTTCTCTTGAAATATTTCATTTTAACATAAATTACGTTTGGGGGATACAGAAGAATACGAATTTAAAATGTGACATGTGTGTTTTTTCATTTACAGAAGAATTTTCTGATACCCAGAGGACTTGGGTAGGCAGAAACCTTATTATTAACTCAGATTTGGGAACACTGAAGTTTGGTGTCTTTTGAGTGGCTTTTTGTTGTGGTTTGAATTCTAGGATAGAAGACAAACCTTGGAGAATTACTGAACTCCCCGATTTGTCCCTCTGCCACCAACAAACTGCTTTCTGTAGCACCAGGAGGGATGGAGCTTACTTTAAAAATCTTTAGAAGACAGAATTATGTGTTTCTTCTTTTGAACTCTGTTATTCAAAGTGGGAAGTGGGAGTCACTGGTACACAGAGCCCACCTCCATCACCATTGGACACTTCTGATGCTCTGACACCAGGCCCACAGACATGAAGAGGGCTGACAAAAGAGAGAAAGGGGAGTCAGGAAGGCTCTGTCTCCTACTCTTAGCATGTTCAGATAACATGACTAATCATTATTTACCATGCAGCAACATTTGACTTATTAACTTCAGGGTGAGGGCTCTGTTGTTGATGGTATCTTCTCATGGCTGGGCTTATACTCAAATCTATGTTTCTTGTACTACAGTAAGAATAGGCTTTTAAAAGAATCTTATCTAAATATTTTTGTCGCTAAGAGTTTGGGGAGGAACAAAGAGCTCTGGCCCTCATGCAATGACAGTTCTCACTTAGAGTCAGGAAGAAGCCAGAGATGAATCTATACAGGGCAGAACAGGGGCTGAAGCAGGGTTCTGAAGCCATAACAGCTTGATAGCTACAGATCAAGAGCAGATAGCTTCACATATTGCTGGGTTGTTTGAGTTCCATGACCATGACCATGACAGAATGGAAATCTGATCTCACATCAGAAAGACTGGGACAATTCAGACAGCATATCTTAGGGGTTCAGTTTGGCCTGAGTGGGATGTATTTAAAATACAGAAAAAGATGCTGGTCTGTGGTTCACGCCTCCCTCTTAAAAAGGTCATGTCTAAATGTAATGAGATAATAATCTAGGGTAGAATCTAATTTCAAAACAGCAACTGTAATTTTCGATCTTTTACTATAGTGTTTAATTTAAGAGTTAGAATTCAGGGGGAAAAAGGTCCCCAAACATCCTGTTGATTCAAAACTTCCAGTTCACAATGTAGAAAAAAATCAAATTATAAAATTTTGATTTGTATTTCACAATTTCGATTCAGAATTCAATAACATGGTTCTATATTACATTTTGCCTTCAATTTAATTCTTTTTCCTCTTCAGCTAAATACCTATAAGTCGAAATCACTCTGATACCAGAGTTATCAGGTAGCCACATCTGGCAGGCTTACTAGTTGTGGCTTTTTGTTTTAACTTTGTGGATTTAATTCCTTTTCAAAGCACATTAGAGCCAGTTCTCTTGATTTCCGTTTTCTACCAGAACTCAACATTTATATCTCTGTTCAGTAAAGCTTTTAAAAATATCTCCCATAGTTTACCACATGGATCAATAGGTAGGGCTGGAGAAATGGCTCAGCAGTTAAGAGCACCAGCTACTTTTCTAGAAGTCCTGAGTTCAATTCCCAGCCCTTATATGGTGGCTCATGACCATCTATAATGAGTTCCAATGCCCTTTTCTGGCATGCAGGTGTACATTCAGACAAAGCACTCATATACATAAAAATAAATAAATAATAAATAAATAAATAATTTTTTTTTTTTTTTTAAAAAAGGGTAGGCACCTTGAAGTACTTACTTGGTGTACTGGCTAGTTTTGTGTGTCAACTTGACACAGGCTGGAGTTATCACAGAGAAGGAAGCTTCAGTTGGGGAAGTGCCTCCATGAGATCCAGCAGTGGGGCATTTTCTCAATTAGTGATCAAGGTGGGTAGGCCCCTTGTTCGTGGTGCCATCTCTGGGCTGGAAGTCTTGGGTTCTATAAGAGAGCAGGCTGAGCAAGCCAGGGGAAAGCAAGCCAGCAAGGAACATCTCTCCATGGCCTCTGCATCAGCTCCTGCTTCTTGACCTGCTTGAGTTCCAGTCCTGACTTCCTCTGGTGATAAACAGCAATGTGGAAGTAAGCTCAATAAACCCTTTCCTCCCCAACTTGCTTCTTGATCATGATGTTTGTGCAGGAATAGAAATCCTGACTAAGACAAATTGGTACCAGCATAGTGGGGTATTCCTGTGACAACTTGACCATGTTTTGGGGAGGACTGTGGAAGGACTTTGAAACTTTGAGCTAGAAGAGTAGCTCAAAGTTGTCTGTTAAGAATTATGTGGGATATTCTGTAGGCGCTTGGAAGATCGTGTTGAGAACAGTGCAGAGATGAAGGCCTGGCTTGTGAAATTTCAGAGGGAAGATTAAAGACTCTTATCAGGGCCATGTTGTTTTGATTGTGAAGATTCTGTGGTTCTGGTTAGCTGGGGCTGAAGTATCAGCTGTGATTAACAAGATACCAGAACTACTAAAGAGAGAACTTTGCATTACTGAGACTATTGATGCTGGTTAGCTGGAGCTAAGAAATTAGCAGTGATTAAGAAGAGACCAGCATCATTGAGGTGACATCTTCTGGGAAGTGTTTTCTGAGAGCACAAAGAGGTTGTGTTCCAGAGATAGCCAAGGTTGTACCTTGTGCTGCAGCAGGAGTTGGTAATGTGTAAGAGTCACCCAAGTGGTACTGGTTTTGACAGCACAAAGGGGTCATGAGGAGCAGCTGAGGCTCGGCACAGTGAGAGGCCATGGAAGGCCATTGGTGAAGGTGCAACTTCAGTTTGCAATTGATGGCCCAGGACTGAAGGTGTCGTGCAAAGGAGTTGAGGCTTGGCACTGTAAAGACAGTCTATGAGAGGCTATTGGTAAAGCCTAGTTACAGCATTATTTTGGGAATGCCAGTACCATGCAATGACCACCAAGGACAGCAGCATCAGTGGCATACAGGCATCTGGAGCCCAGAAAACAAGATGTGTGCTACAAAGGGCAGAGCTGGAGAGGTGACTCAAGCCCTTGGTGAAGCCCAGAAGATCGTGAGTTGGATCCCAGACATTGGTTTTGCTTTTAATTGTGACTGTGCCCTGATATTTTTCCCTCTTGAAGGAAGAAGGTATTTTAGTGGAGCCCACAGTTAAGAGATTTTGAATTTTAAAAGATATTGGACATTTTAAATTGATTGAACTTTTAATATGTAAAGACTGTGGGACTTTAGATCTTGGGGATGAGTAAGAACATAAGGGTTGAGGCTTAATAGTGATGTGTTTGTGTGTCAAGTTGACAAGGGGTCAATTGTACTGGCTAGTTTTATGTGTCAACTTGACACAGGCTGGAGTTATCACAGAGAAGGAAGCTTCAGTTGGGGAAGTGCCTCCATGAGATCCAGCAGTGGGGCATTTTCTCAATTAGTGATCAAGGGGGGTGGGCCCCTTGTT
The DNA here is from genome assembly GCA_019843815.1 of Montemys delectorum. Lineage (NCBI taxonomy): Eukaryota > Metazoa > Chordata > Mammalia > Rodentia > Muridae > Montemys > Montemys delectorum. The sequence goes on along the minus strand of JADRCD010193288.1, from coordinate 25,264 downwards.
CGTGGTGCCATCTCTGGGCTGGAAGTCTTGGGTTCTATAAGAGAGCAGGCTGAACAAGCCAGGGGAAAGCAAGCCAGCAAGGAACATCTCTCCATGGCCTCTGCATCAGCTCCTGCTTCTTGACCTGCTTGAGTTCCAGTCCTGACTTCCTCTAGTGATAAACAGCAATGTGGAAGTAAGCTCAATAAACCCTTTCCTCCCCAACTTGCTTCTTGGTCATGATGTTTGTGCAGGAATGGAAACCCTGACTAAGACACTTAGTTAACAAGTCCAAATGTGTGCTTGGTCTTGGAGACTACGAGCTCACACAGACATTAGAAAGCCTGGGGACCACCTGTATGCAGTGAAATACTCTCCACTTAGATGGCAGTTTCCTTTTAGGGGAACAATTTGGAAAGACTCCTGTTGAAAGGACTGTATTTCTCTAAGAATATACAGAGAGAATAATATCTGTCAAATGGCAAAACAATGTTAGTGAATTAACTGGCTTTGGTATCTGTGGCATCTGATTTTTTTTAAATGTGTTTTGAAAGTACTGTTTACTCAATGCATAGAACCATGGGACTTTTCTTCTAACTAGTAAAGTCCCCCAGCCCCCACACACCTTTGATCAAATACTATAGTAACATGGAAGAAAACCCTGATCCGTAAAAATACATAGAACTTCCGACAGCTCTGAAGCTAAGGATAGGGACTCAGGAACTCCTGCCTCTAAGCTGGAATTTTGACTATCCTGATCTTGTGTAGGTTTTGTGCAGGCAACTTCAGAGAGGCAGAGTCACTGTTCATCAGGGAGGTGGCTTCCAGTAAGCTTCCTAGGCTCCAAGTAGATGGCCTCACACTCATGTGCATATGGTCAGCACAAAGTGGACTCAGAAATGATGATGATGATGATGGGATGAGGATGAGGATGATGTTGATGATGATGGTGATAAGGAGGATGAGGAGGAGAAGGAGGAGGACGAGAGGACAGTGATGACTATGATAAAGATGACATTGATGATGATGATGATAAAGAAGACAAGTATTTAAAGGGAAACAGTTTGGTGGGTTTGGGGAGGGGAGCTGAAGGTAATTAGCTGTCAAAATATTTTGTATATGTATAAAATATGTATAAAAATTTCAAAAATAAACATAAATACACATAAGTACACAGAAGATAATTCCTTGCCTTTTAAATTGTATGATAAATTCATACAAAGCACCAAAACAGGCTAATGTCAAACAACCAAAGCACATACAGCTGTTCTCTTTAGGTGTGGAGGATGTGGGCCTTTGAAGTCAGTACTCTGATGCTGCTATTCCTCAATATGAGACTTTGGACGAGTCCTAAGATCTTTTTGCCTTAGACTCATCTTGATTGTGTTATATCAAGCAACTTCTATAATACTCATTTTTATTATAACATTTTATAAATTTTAAGGAATATGACAAAAAAAGATATTGTAGGTATTGAAGAGGGGGTCTCTGGGAGGAGCTGGGGTACAAAAGGGAAACAAGAATGTGATTTAATTCTATTTACTTAAAATATGTTTTTAAATGTTAACAAATTCAGACAAATTGAAATCATGTAACTTTTCTCATCATAATGCAATAAAAGTTAAAAAAAAACCAAATTGAATATCATGACACTGTCCAAAACATATTGAGAGAGTTAAATAAGATGCTCCTAAGTGACTCGAATAATGTCTGGCTCACTCAGAACAAACATGAGTGTTTTTCCAATCCACACATAGGAACAGTTAGTTGTTATTATTTTCCGTTATCAATTATCACTTAACTCATATAGCTCAAGTACTTATTGTTTACATCTACTTTCAGAAAGCTTAACAGAAAACATCACTTTGGGTAATATTCAAAGTAACTAGTGTGGAAGACAAAACCTTGAAAGAGAAGGGGATACAGTCTCAGGAGGGTTATTTTAGAATGAAGGGACAAGAATTAAGAGCAAGTTCACTGTAGAAATCCTTAGCAACTAGGGTAAAAGGTAAAACCCATGGGGAAACGATAGAATTCACTGCCAACTGGAAGCAATACCAGGTATGTTTTTCTTACTACAGTCTCAGTAAGAAATGATCCCAAACTTCTTCTGTGAGCTGTATGATTTACATTTTTTTTCACAATTCTTTGGTTTGTAGGTGAGTACTATGCTGATCTCCTTTGAGTTCAGCCATGCTAGGGATGTTTATTGGAATATATTACTATATCTCTCCATTATGTGTGTGTGTGTGTGTGTGTGTGTGTGTGTGTGTGTGTATGTGCGCGTGCATGAACATGTGGTGACCACAGGTCAATGTCAGGGGCCTTCCCTAATCGTTCTCTTCTCGTATGAGATGAGGTCTCTCTAAATCCTGGGGCTCACCAATTGATCAATTCAGCTATGTCTCCTGCTTGCCTCTTCCTGAGCCCCTGAGCTTACTACAGACATCTTTAATGATGGTGTCAGCGACCCAAATCCACGTCCTCATGCTTGCCCAGCAAATGGTTCAACAACTGAGTCATCTCCCTGGCCCAGTATTTGCCATCTTGAATATACATCCTAAGAAATCCAGCAGCAAGCCAGGCCAGATCCATGATAGTGAGCAGGTGATGAAATGAAGTTGGCAGGATGGCTGCGAAGAGGCAGACTGCCTACAGAAACTGGGTATCTTGGAGAAGCTGCTGGCTTGGAGTTAATTTAGTGAAAAATTTAAAATGCTGAGTATCTCTTTCTAGCTTTGGGGGTTTCATTATGGGATTAATTCCCCCTATGGCCTTGGACCCATTTGCTAACATATTCTTTGTTGTTGTTGTTGTTGCTGTTGTCTAATTAAGACCTGTTTGCCACATGTAAAAATTTCACATTAAGGCTTCCTCTTATCATGCCTTTTCCTTCAGCTGAATGATTGCCTAGTAGAATCTGCACTTTGCTTTAACCACATCAAGCAGACCCCAGAGAACATTTTCTTTTCATATACTTAGATGTTGATAAGTGGGATGGGGACCCTCTTTTATTAAAGACAGACAGAGGAAAGTGCTGCAGATGAAAATATTAGCCTCATCCACTATCAAAGCAGGCCAGAATCTGAGCCCATTAGGAAGAGAGTTTTTAAATGTATCTTATGCTGATTTCCACAGCTTTGAGTTCCTGGACCTGCGACTATCACCATGGTTCCTTTACACATATGTTTGGGAAGGTCCATACGGACAGATATCTAAGAGTTATAGACTAGAGCCCACAAGAAAATGTTTATGCTAAGGATTTTGGACGGGAACTGTCTACTCTGCACTGAGGGAGATCTGGGTTGGATGTGAGAAATATTGTTTTTCAAAGCACCATCATATTGATGGTTCGGGTAAGAAAGCTAGAAGATGCCAGAGGTAACTCAGAATGACTGGAGTTAAATTAGAAATGAGAAACTCATGTATCAGGAGAATGAACAGAAAATTCATTACTAAACTATTACTAAACTCAAGTGAGAGGTACAATTCCATTTTAGATATCATGGTAAAACATTATCTCCATTGTCCCATGCTGTTGTGGACTGGGATCAGAGGTAGAGATTCCCAGAATGGAATCAGAGATGATAGAGGTCTATTGTAGAGAGAAAACTGTCATAAAATGGCACACATTCAGATAACACAACACCCAAACTCCTTTACCTTGAATTCCCAGATGTACCCTAAGGTTGGAATGAACAAGGCTAAGAATCAACACATTACTAATCTGACTTTATAGATGGCAAAACTGAAACACAATGAAGCAAAGCCCTCCAATGTCACATGAGACATGGGTCATATCTCAGGTTTAGCCCACAGCTATATGATATAATTTGTTTTGCTATGGAAATAAGATTTCATATCTATCTATCTATCTATCTATCTATCTATCTATCTATCTATCTATCCATCTATCTCTTTATTAAGGAGAAATACCTAAGATTAAGAATTTAAATAATTTTTCCCATAGTTTCATTTTTTTCTCACGTAGTCCAGGCTGACTTTGAATTCCCTATGTGGCTGAGGATAACCCTGAACTCCTAATCCTCACGCCTTTATCTCCCAGTACTGGGATTACAGGCAGGCACACCATGGCTGATTTTATGATGTGCTGGAAATTGAACACATGGCTTCAGTTGTGCCAGGAAAGCAATCTTTTGGGCTTCATAGCAGTATTAAGGTTGGAATGGGCAGACTCAGCCTTAAACAGCCACTAACGGGGACACTGGCTCTGAGTCTATGGCTTAGGGCTGTCAGGTTAGGGACCAGGGTGTACACTTTGTACACTTGAGGCAGAGGGTTAGTGGTGTAAAATAAAAACACTAGAGTACGTGAACTCATAGTTCAGCTCTTGTTGTCCTGTATTAAACTACAAGAACATCTAGATCCTTCTGAAATTTTCAGACATTTGCCCACAGGGAGTATGCCTTTCTTTGGCCAGTGCCACCTATCTCACACAGTCCCTTCTGTTTTCACTGGAATATGCTTAGCTGCTTGTGCTTCACTCTGCCCTGCCTTTTTCCTAATAGCCCTTGGGTTTGAGTTTATGTTCCTATGTGCCAAGGGGCTTAGCACCTGGTAGCATTCTTAAGAGGCTTCTTAAGAGTGTATTGCTCCATGTGCCGTGCATGCTGCTATGCTCACCACCCCACCATGATGATAATGGACTAAATCTCTGAAACTCTAAGTAAGCCTCCATGTAAATGCTTTCTTTTATAAGAGTTACCTTGGTCATGGGGTCTCAGCATTGGAACACTAACTAAGACAAGCCAGTTTCAAGACAAAACATGATCAAATATACGGAAGGGTGCTTGTCTGTAATGATAATTTGAACCCTAATTCCTCAAGACATACCAAGGGACAAGAAAGAAAACCTTTTGGAAAACTTCTTCATTCTTTATTATTTATTTACTTACTTATTTATCTGGTACTACACTGAGTGATGACTTGACTTAATTTCAGTTTATGGATGGGTAAACTGAGGCTCAAAGAAGGAGAGTCATTATCCAAGGTTATATAAAATTATGTGGTAGATCTTAAATTTATACCATAGCTGACCAGCTCATTTCACTAAACCATATAAGCTTTCCTGCTGGGAAATAGCTTATCTCACAGAAATCAGATAATTCTCCTGAATAATCAGTCTCACTGCTGGCACAGTAGGTATATCTGCTTCAAAGCCCCAGTCCTCTCCCAGCCTAAATATGACTTGCTGGCCCCATTGTATGCTCTTTTGTCTGAAGCCTGGTTGGGCTCTTGACTCAGGTCTTTGAGTACCCTTGCTTCAAGTATTCACCATAGTCAATCCCTCAATTATGGCTATAGGTATTTTAGCTTTAGTTTCATGCCTATTATCACAACTGGCCAGTAGTATTAATAAGAACACTATAATCTAGAGGAACCATCAGAGATGTAATTCAGTATTGAGGACTAAGGCATACCTTCATTTCTTCATGCACTTACTTAATATTTAGGCACAGAGATTCATTCAGAACTCACACATGTGCACACTCCCCTCACTGACTCATTCTGAAATAATTATAAGATGTTCCATTTCTCACCTTCTAGGTGGACTTTCTCAAACCCCCTCCATTTAGCATTGAGTCTCCTTTGCTTTGCCCTGATCTTAAAGAAACCTCTCACTCTCTACTTGATTTAGCCATACCTAACTTTTAGAACTAGATCTAGCTTATTTCTCTGCCCTCAGAAGCTTGATCTATAAATTCTATGATTATAATAAAGCAGCTACAATAGTTCCATCAGCAATTTTCTCGAGGTTTGGTGATTTGGCTCAGCAGTAAAAGTGTCTGGCAGGCAAGCATGAGAACTGGAGTTTGGATCACCAAAGCCTTTATGTAGGTGGATGTGACAGGAGCCCGACAGCTCTGTACTGGGGATAGGGGAGACAAGAGATCTCCAGAACAAGCTGGCTTCTGAGATTAGCCATATTGGTGAAATCTGGATTTGATTGAGAGATCCTGAATCAATGAATAGGGTTTACAAACAAGAATAGTTGAGGGTGATGCCTGACATCAAGTTCATGCACTTGTACTCATAGATATGCGTAACCACAAATATGTTAGCACCTCCCACATGTCTACACAAAGATTTGCCTACAGTTGTGAGATAGCTAAGATAATTTAGGATGAGAGCAGAAACAGTCTTCAGTGTGTCCTTTTCAGTTACAAGAAAATGTCACTTTACCCATGTGACAGAAAATGAAGCTCCCTGATCACCATGTAATCTTTTTATTTTTTGAGTTTTAGTAATACAAATAAAATTTTTAGCTAAGTTGAAAGCCTCATTATCTTGGTTTAGATCTGGAGTTATGAGACTAGATATTTTCCCAGATCCTATGCATCTATCTGTTGCTGCTCACAGTGAAACCATGGGTCAGTAGTATCTTCTCCCTAGGAATGTTCTACAAGTATGGATGACTCATCCAGAATATACTTGTCTTTTGCTTTACTATCTTGTCAAAAGCAGAAAGACGAATTTTGTATCTTAATTCATTTAGCTAGCACTTGTCTTTTGATCAGAGACTTGAAGCCATTGATATTTAAAGTCATTATTGAAAATCTGTGTTGGTTATAGTCTTATTTGCTTTTTTTGCTGTTTGTGTTCTTAGTTGTAATTGTCTTTCAATGATAACAGTTACATTTATTTTCTTTCTAAAGCCTTTACTTATAGACATTCTTTTCTTAAGCAATATTGCTTTCAGTAATCTCTAGGCCTGGATTGGTGGACAGTAAATCTTTTGCATGTTTTTGTTTTGTGTTTTTTTTTTAAATTTTTTTCTTTCTCCTTCACCTATGGCAGATAGTTTTCCTGGAGACAGAAGTCTAGGCTGGCATGCATCTGTCTACGTTGTGTATTTGCAACTTCACACAAGATAGAGTGTCTGAGAAGTGAAACCTCAATTGAGAAAATATCTCCATCAGATTGTCTGTACAATCTTGATTTGTTATTGATGTGGGAGATTCCAGTGCACTGGAAGGGCAATACTACCCCTGGGCATGGGTGGTTCGGGGTTGCATAAGAATGCCAGTCAATTAAATCATACAAGCAAGCCAGTGAGAAGGACTCCTCTATGGACTGTGTTTCAGTGTTTGCCTCCACATTCCTGCCTTGAAGCCTTGAATTTCTGCCCCAACTTCCATCAGTGACAGACTGTTTCCTGGACATGTAAGTTGAAATAATCTCTTTCTCCTTACAAGTGGCTTTTTGTGATAGCGCTTATCATAGCATTAGAAAACAGAAAGAAGACAGTGTTTTAGTCACTGTCTATTGCTGAGAAGAAACAACATGAACAAGACAACCCTTATAAGGGAAAACACTTATTCAGGGATTTGTTTGCAGTTTCAGAGACCTTTATCATCAACGCAAAGAAGATGGTGGCAGACATGGCAGGCACAATACTGGAGAAGCAGTTGAGAGATACATCATGATCTGCAAGCAGAGGAGGTGGGAGAGAGAAGGAGAGAGGGAGAAATGGAGAGAGAGGATGGAGAGAGGGAAAAGAGAGGGAGAGGTAGAGAGAGGAGAGAGGGAGAGAAGGCAAGAATTTGGGCTTGGCATGGGCTTTTGAAACCCTAAAGAGCAACCCTAGTGACATACTTTCTTGAATATGGCTACATCTTCCAATCCTAATCCTTTCAAATAATTCCACTCCCCTATGACTTCAACTTATCAGGACCATTCTTATTCAAACCATAACATACATTATCTGTGGTCCTTTAAAACTTGATGTGTGCAGAAACTGAGTCCCTGGAACATATTGACTTCCTGATCCTCATCTCTGTGTAGGTCCCTTTTTAGTCTTCTTTATAGTATAATGGCTTTCTAACTACCTTTGAGGAATCCACTGTTCAGAGACCATTATTTCACTTGTATGTAAACATCACTACTTTTCTCTTCTTCCATTTGCCCCCAAGTATGAACAAACTCATGCCTTGTGTAATTTATTATCGATGTTTTTGCTGAATTTTGTCCTGTGTGGATATCTTCACATCTGTAAAATGTTTGTTCTTCACATATATCATCCCAAGAAATAGAATAAAACGACATTTTAAAATCTTGAGATGTTGGAGAGTTTTAAAACTTCAACTGATTTGTTAAACCAGTTTAGTTGAACCAGGCCAGATAAGACCCAGGAAAGTTATAAAATCTGAATTAAACTGAACACAAAATGTAATCTTCCAGCAGTGAATCTAACTCAGCGCTTGCCTCCTCCAGCAAGCACTGTTTTGCTTTGGCCTCTTGCCAACATGAATTCTTCGTGATAATCTTTGGGATTGCACAATTCCTCTTAGGATGGTCATGAAAGGAGTAAAGAACATCTGCTCTGCCAAAGTATGCAGACTTGCTGACATATGCTGAAATACAGACGTCATCTGAGCAAAAGGTAAGCAGAATGTGCTCAAAGAGTTAGTTTTGCAGCCTTCCCATCTGTACATAATGGTAATGTGAACTTCTCATAACTGTGAGCACCTCACTCTGGCAACAACTTCCAGCAGACCCCTATTGGCTTTTGTACTTTATGAAGATCATCTTGCAATAATACAGGCAATGGGGAGAGAAACTTGCCTTTGTGATTTTCACTAATGTTAGCTTATTTCTCCTTATACCTCATTGAAATGGTGATTTAAAGGCAGGGGAAATTTGGAACTACTGGTAGAGAGGGGTCAGCACATCTTAAATCAAATGACTCTGTCATTTGAATTAGCTGATTCTACACTGAACGGAAGAAACATGCTGGGAAAGGGTGAGGAACAAGAGGCTATCCATTTATTTTTTGATGGACCAAAGTGGGGTCAGATTGTTGTATGCTGGAGAGTCTTTCCAGTTCATACTGGCTTCTCTGATCATGGGAATCTCTGGACAAGGATGTGCGGATGGTCAAATGTAAGATGTTTTCCAGCCAGTGGCAATCTGGATAGTTCTGTCCTGCCTGCATAGTATGATACATTTTAGTTATTTCTAATCATTTTTATGTTCAAAAGATTTAAACCCCAGTGAGGCTCAGAAGTATGAAAAAATAAGGGGAAAAATGTAGTAGAAATTGGGTACAGTCAGTTAAATATAGACAGATATTAAGCATATGGTAAAAGCATTTTTGGATAAACTATGGTTAACTCAAACCAGAAAATACAAGATGCCATAGACCAACTGTTCAGTGATGCTCAGTGATTTCTCAGGAGCCTCAAAATATTAAAGGATCAAAACTAATAGAAACAAATAAGATGTCTTTTGGTAATATGTCTTACATATTTTGGGGATGGTTGGTGGATACATGGGTGCATGTATATATGCATATATTCTACATGTATGTTACTATACATGTATGGCAGAATTCATATATGACATATATTCTGGCATAGAACGATGGCAGATTATTCCATCTAAAATGATTATATTTGATAGCTTCAAATTCACTTTAAGTAATTATTTCATTTAGCCTAGGTTAAAGAACTCAATTTAGGAGCTTAAGTGATGGCTTGGATGGTAAAATGCTTGAAGTGCAAGTATGAGGATCTGAGTTCAAGTCCCCAGAATGATGGTAAAATGGGTGGTTGTCTATAATCTCAGAACTCATACAGGAACATGGGACACAGATGTAAGAGAATACCCAGAAGCTCATAGGCCAGTTAGCTTGGTGTACACAACAGCGAAGAAGAATCTGTTTCAAACCAGGTAGAAGGTAGGGACTGATACGCCAGGTTATCCTCCAATCTTCTTATCTACTGTATACTTTAACATACAGCTTAAAGTAAAAATAATTCAGCTTAACTTAAATATTTGCCATATAGCAACTTGCATTAATGTGACAACTGAAAGCTGGAAGTTATTTAGTGTCAGGAGTGGGGTGAGAATGGAAGAAAATAAAGTATTAGAAGGCAAAACTATTGTTAGAAAGTACCCTTGATAGTACAATGCTGTAACTCACAGTATTAAAGTGGAATTATATACTACACAGCTCATACTGGATGGGTGCACTGGGTAGAGAAAGATTAGTTGTCACGAAGTCAAATGCAACTTAATTCAGATCAATGAATGCATACACAATGCCCTCCAAGTACCGGGTACCAAGTTAGCTGCCAGGAAGCCAGAGCCCCAGGTAAAAAAGACAATGGGGCATAGCTAAGAAACAAGGAAGTGAGCCAACTTTGGACTGTGAGGTGAATATATGTAAGGAGACATGCACATTTCTAGAACATATGCAGGCACAAAAGATATTGTTAGTGTACTTAAGAATCTCTTGTGAATGTGACTTGTACTTTGGGGTGAAGTTAGAAGTAGACAGATTTAAGAAGGAACTTATATTTGATCTTTGTCAAGATAAAGGGGAGGCAGTCAGAGGTAGTTGAGAGTAGAGGACAGGAGAATCACTTGGCGGCCCGGATATAAACATTTGCTTCTTGGAAGGAAGGAAGATAGGAACGGATCATCCACACCATAGCTTCCAGATCCAGTATTACGAATCTAGAATTCAAGATGGAGAGATGTCTCAGAGATAAAGATTTGACATATAAACACTAAGACCAAATTTTGGGTCTTCAGAGCTTACATAAGAGCTGGGTAGATATGGTAGCCTACCTGTAATCAAAACATGGAAGTGATAGAGACAGGGACTTCTGGGAAAAGCTGACTAGCTAGATGAGCAGGGACTGACAAGCTCCAGAATCTAGAGACCCTGAACCATCAAACAAAGTGAAAAGTGAATGAGGGATACCTAATGTCAACCATGGGCGGCTATATCTATGCTCACATGCATACATGCATACCTGTAAAAGCATCACACATACATACATACACATATTATATGCACACCACGCATATATACAAACAAGTCTGGAATTTCACATCTGGGCCTTGTGGTACATACATATAATTCAAGCACTTAGGAGGCTGAGGTTGAAGAACTGTGTGCTATACCAGCCTGGGCTACACAGAAAGACCCTGTCACCAAACAACAAACAATACAGAATTCCATAGCTTCAATTCAAAGCAGAGCACATTAGCTTTTGCCATTGCTTGAAGGCATCAAACATTCTCATTCTCAAACCCTGGAGGAAGTTTTGACATTGTCTTTGATTTCCTCATCTTGTTTATTGACTCCATTCAACAAATGTTTCTTAAGAGTCTCCTATAGATTGCAAATTCGATCATCAGTAGGAGGAGAGGCCCTCGGCCTTGTGAAGGTTCTGTGCCCCAGGGTAGGGGAATGTCAGGGCCAATAAGTGGGAGAGGGTGGGATGGCAGGCATGGGGAGGAGGGAGGCAACAGGGGTTTGTTCATGTTGTCTTTGTTTGTTTGTTTGCTTGTTTTTTGGAGGGGAAACTGGGAAAGGAGAAATTTACATATAAATAAAGAAAATATCTAATAAAAAATTTTAAAAAAGGAGTCTTCTATAGCAGCAGATAATATTTCAGGCCTTTTGAAACAGTGAGCATATAATGGATTTACATCCTTTCACAGTACTTTGGGAGCTAACACACAACTCATACACACAAGCAAGAGGCAAATGCTAGTGACTGCTGAAGGCAGTGAGTGCTAAGGAGAAATTGAGAACAGGTTAACTAAGGGGATTGTTTGTCCAAGGAAAGCTTATCTATTCCTACTGCCCCAGCATAATTAGAATGTCTTTAATTATTTGAAATCCACTTTAATTTTACATCATGCCCTGGTTTGTCTTCAATGCCACCTAGATGCTGACTGTAGTTAAAAGGCCAGGAGTAGTGGGCATGCAGATATGTACATATGTACTCACTCATACAAAGGTCACATTTAACTTGGTAACCCAGGCAAGTTATACTGAGAAGGAAGCTTTTGGGAAGAGATCTGGAAAAGAGAGAGTGACAGCAAGAATGAGGCCAACCCTAGGTCTCTATGGAACTTCTAAATAAATAATCAGGACAAGGTTCTAAGGCAGTGCTTCTCAACCTTCCTAGTGCTGCAGCCCTTTAATATGATTCCTAATGTTACAGTGACCCACAACTAAAAAATTATTTTGTTAGTATTTTATAACTGTAGTTTTGCTACTCTTATGAATCATTATGTTTTATGATGGTCTTAAGTAACACTGTTGAAAGATCCCTTGACTCTCAGAGGGCTCCTGATCCACAGGTTGAGAACCACTGTTCTAAGGTTTCTGTGTAGTACAGGTGGCCATGCAGAAGTGGGATGGATAAGAGCCTAGCAAAGGGCGATTAGGCTGGAGGAGAGGAATTTGCTTTGGAATAGGTCAGGAGCCCAGGACATTACATAAGAGAGGTAAACTTTGCTGATTCCAATGGAAAAGCTAGTTCTTACACTAGAATGACATATTTGACTTCTATTTTTGAAGCATCATCTTGACAATTCTTCTTTTTCAAAGCTTATTTTTTATTATATTCAATGCAGTATATATTTTTATACCAGTCATAGAAATGGTGGACATGTTATTAAATGAACATAAATAGATAAAGTATTTTTGTTTGTTTGCTTTGTTTTATTTTTAGTAGAGCTTTAAAATTCTGACTCTTACTGTTGTACAAGCCCAAAATAAGAACAATTTTTAGACATTGAAGTTCATTGTAATAAGGCTCTACTTCAATATCTGTCACATCATCGAAGGATTTTACCTTAGCTAAGCTAAGAGTTGACAGTTCTGCTGTGCCAAGGAATGAATTGTAGGCATGATTATTTGGATACATATTTTCTGTTATGGTCAAAGCTATTTGTCTTGAGTGATTGTCATAATTCTCAGCCCACAGAGAACAAATTACATTCATTTAAGAAATGGTGTGTATATTAAGATGGTCTGTCCATGAAGTCATTCATCAACTGTTTCAATGAACAATGGTTCTGCTTGGAGGGTGGCACAGACATTAGGTGAAGGTAAGATTCTGGGTCATTGGCTGTGATGATTTTGAAAAGCATTCATCTCAGAGAAACAGTAACTTATAAGGTCCTCTTCTTCAAAATTGATATAATAATTTTAAATATCAAGCAAAAACATTCAGTCTTTATTGTTCTCTTACAAGCCACCTCCCAAATTAATTGTCTATGTTTCTTTTGGCTGGATAATTTTGAAATATGTAAGCTGTTCTGAAAACCATAGTATAGTATAAAACCATCAAATAAACAATCCTACTAATTGAGAGACTGAGATAGGAGAAGCATAATTTCAAGACCAGTATATGGTACACAGGAAGACACTTTCACATACAAGACAATTCTTTATAAAATATAGTCTATGGAGCAGAAGTAATGGTAAGTTACTCTGGCACAGTAACCTGTGTTGCTACACTAGCCTGTGTGAGGGACATACCTAGCTCAGGACAAGATGAGAGGCATCAGTTCCAGGAATACTGTCAGACAGCAGCAACTCCTTAGTAAGAGGCTCCCAGGACCTAATGGGAGATGACATTAGCTGAAATACCCAAAAAAGGGAGAGAGAACCTATAAACTCTATATCCAGAGGTTAGGCATGGCCCCTGATTGAGGGATGGGCCACCCACCCATCTCCAAACTTTTTAACATAGAATTGCTCCTGTTTAAAGGAAATACAGGGACAAAGTGGAGCAGAGACTAAAGGAAAGGCCATTCAGAGACTGCACCACCTGGGATCCATCCCATATGCAGAAACCAAAAACAGACAGTATTGCTGATGCCAAGAACTGCTGACAGGAGCCTGATATAGCAGTCTCCTGAGAGACTCTGCCAGATCCTGACCAATACAGATGCAGATGATCACAGCCAATCATTGGACTGGGCATGGGGACCCCAGTGGAGGAGTAAGAAGAAGGACTGAAGGAGCTGAAGGGGTTTGCAACCCCATAGGAAGAACAACAATATCAACCAAACAGATTCTCCAGAGCTCCCAGAGACTAAACCACCAACCAAAGAGTACATATGGAAGGACCCATAGCTCTAGCTGTGTATGTAGCAGAGGATGGCCATATTCGGCATCAATGATACCTGATCAACAATACCTGCTGCTTTGTTCTAACTGAACCAGCAGAGGAGGATTATTTTGCTCACTTTCTTCAAAGTCTTGTCTTTACTCACAACACATTCCCCAAACAGTGAATGTCACCTAAGTTTAGCTTACAATAGCTGCTTCCATCTAGCAAACAATGAAAATGGTTCCAGTGTGGGTATTTCTGATTAATTACAACATGAGAAAGAATTTATTGAGTTTAAGTTATTCAAAGAACTGACCCCCAAATAACAGCAGATAACTAATGAAGGTGGTGGATGATAAACGTAGACGTGAAAAGAATGCAGCTCAGCCTGTGCCACTGAGTCATGTCCCTTTCCTTAAAGTCCCCAAGGAGTAAAGGCTCTGGGTGGTAAATGCTAGTGTCCTCATGCCTATGTATTTCCAGCTCTAACATATAACCCTGGACAGGAGATGACAGCAGGGATACAGGTAGAACATCAGGATCTATAACTCCAGCACTTTCTAATGTTACTAGAGTTACCATAGTCACCTTAAATGATTATTCCTGCAGCTTAAGGGTTTGATTGGCTATATTTTGTAACAATACATTGTTCCCTTCAGGCCATAATCCTGAGAGCCCCTCATCATGAGGATTAAGAATGTAGTCATGTTTTTAAAAACTAGGTAAAAATGTACCTACATCCTAGGAATATTAAAGCATTATATAAAGGAGAAGGGCAATAATCCACAATTATTTAAATTAGCACTACTAATAAGTTTATTAGAAATAAGATACTAAGACATTTTACATAAAATCTCTTTATTCATACAATTAATTCTAATCAATTTTAATCCATGTAATTAATTTCAAAAACAAAAAAACATCTACTGCTAACTTTCCATACCCTTTGATGGGAGGCAAATTGGAGTCCCAGAGAACTGCATAAGTTGTCTTCAGCTACTCAGCTTGTAAGTAGCAGAGCGAGGATTTGTAAGGCATTGGTATTCAGTGCCCATGGCATCCTAACCACTATTCCTCACCCTCTCCATGCAGAGAGAGCATTAGCTCAGGATTTGGCAGAATTGCGTCCTCAACAAATGGAAGCCATCGTGATGATGGCTATTACAGCAGTGGGAATTCAATATGTGGTGGGTAAGTGAATGAATCCATGAGTCATCCACACTGAGGCACTGAGGTGATAATTGAGCTCAGGAAGAAATGAGCTCATGGTGGCGGGTGGGTGTGGGGAGGGCAAGAAAGGGCTGAGGGTTGGAACCTGGACCATAAGTAACCATATGCCTTCATGCAAGCTTGGATAGCATTCAAGCCTGAAGTGACTGTTCTTACAACCTGTAGCAGAAATAAATGTTTCCTTCCGGGACCAGTTGAATGACTCTCAGATTTTTGTTCTAACTCTTTAAGACTGTTTCTTCCACTTTACTTCAAAGCTGTGACTTCCCTTTCAAAACATTTGCAAAATGGTAAAATCCTACCTCCAAAGAGCACATTGAAGTGGAGCTACAAACATAATCACTTCTGTCTGGTAAAGATTAATGACGCTTCCGATATGGATAGTTCTGATTAATTGCTGTTGAAATTCCTGAGCTCAACGGTCAAAGCTGGAAAATGAACTCTTAAATGAACTCAAAAGACAAGAGGCCCCTATATCCTTGAACATAATCCAATCAAAGAGATTGCAAAGGAAAACACAAGAGGCAGTATTAAGTTCATGGTGACATGAAAGGTCCTTGCTGCATTCATAAAAGGACTACTGGGTCATCCCTCACTAAGAGTGTCCTTTGATATACTAAAACAAATAGTCTCTCAAGGACATTAGCACTTGACTTCACTCATTAAGTATAAATTAGTTGTCCAAAAAATTTTGTTTCTAAGTCTTGATGCTAAAAGTCATTTAAAATATTAAATTAAGATTAAAAAAAAAAAAAGCTTAGTTGCCCATAATTTGAATTGGTAACTGGAAAGATGAAATAAAACTTCAACTCCTATACTGCCATTAAATTGAGGCTGAAAGTTTTATTTTTAGTAGACATATTCCAAGAGAATGGTAGAAGAACCATTACTAAATATTGTGTTGTCACACAATCACAGTAGGATATTTAAATAGCTGTGTGACCTCAGGAAAATCACTTACGGTCACAACACTCTGTTTTACTCATATAAACAGAAGATAGTGACACAAGTTTTCCTTATAGTAAAAAGGGATGCAAGTTGAGATGAAGGCTCCCATGCATCTGCTCTGTTGACTATGAAGACAGTGCATGTGTGAGGCCCTACTGCCACTGTTGTTGCTATGGAGCTCCTTCACACCTCCCCCTCCAATGGGTGGTTTATTATGCCATGGGAACCAACTATGCATGAAATGTAGTTTCAAAGGTGTTTTATATATCTTGACTCACCATTGAAGATCACTAATGGGTATATTTGTATCTCATTCTTTTGAAAAACACTGACTTGTGACATTTCTTCTCTGTTTTAGTCCATGTCTTCACACTGTTTCATGCTAATATCTCAATGAACAGGTAGAAGATTTCAGTTGGGAATCCCTTACCTTTCACCTCTCTGTGATAAATGTCAGCTCATTACCAAACAGCTCTTATTGCTTGTCAACTTCTTTGATCCATTGTTTAAAACTGTTTTCTTTTAAAGGCTGTTTATTTTAAGCTATAGATTGATACTCATGTTTGAATCAAAATATGTACATGTCACATATGTAAACATACCTAGTTTAGAAATCAGGATAATAGGTATTATAGTAATAAGCAGATTGTAACATAAAGGGAAGAAAGGCAACAGGAACAGAGTCAGGTTAGCCTTAAGCTTAGAGACGAGTCAGTTTGATCAAACATTTGCATATGAGCTAAGATAATCTCCAGATTATGTCTGGAGATGATGTAATGAAAATACAATGGTTAGGAACTAGCATGTCTGCGGTGGATCACTGTGTTTGTTTAAGATAGTCAGGCTCTCCTGCTCCAGTCTCATTCATCTCAGGCCACCCTGACGTCTCTGCTGGAGGGTAATAATCATTACAGCATTGATACTGGCATGGGCTCTTCAACAGGTTTTGGCCAGTGAAATAAGAAGTGGCCTGTGCTATTTTGGAACAGAAGATTTAAGACCTATTGTTTTGTAATCACTCTTCCAATTTTGCCAAGAAAAGGAATGTGCCTTAGATAAGGGTAATTCCTTTGGCTGGGATCACCAATGAAGACAGTTTGGAGCAAGGCTGGTGTTGACTGTGCTGTCACACTGCGTGACTGAGCATTGATTTTTTTCCCTAAACTATTAACATCTGTGGTTACTATGACATCATAATCATGGGAGGGCTAATAAACACAGTGTGTTTATTTTCCTGTCTACTTTTATCTGTGACCAACACATAAGTCCTGAGGGACAAATTTTACAAAAGATTATGCTAGTCTTGATGTCTGTATCTGTGAAGTTTATAGCTCAGTGGCTGGTTTAAAAAGATCCTCTTTCAGCCATGAAAACACTATGGTAGGATGAACATAGCTCATTTGGTAGATGATGGATTAGGGACTATAGTCACATACTGAGGAAGAAATGAATAAAATTATATACTACCTTTCATAGGATTTGTGGTGGTCTATTAACACTTGCATTCTTCTACTTTCTGCTCGTTCTATTTTCCATCACACTGAATTATATTTTACATTCCTCTCTCCATTATCCTTTTATTATAAATTTTCATATAATCCCTTCTGTGGTTACCTGGAGAATTCTAATTTTGATTCATACTAATTTTATTACATCAACTTTCAACTAAGTTGCTGCTATCATTGTTTATGATTAATTTAATTTTTGAACCAGATTATTGACATAGAGAGAATATCTTGCTTTTGACTGCTTGATATTTCACAGATGAATATACTGAGTGTTCACACTCCATTACCCTTTCCTATCATCTCACTAAGGCTGAAGCTGTTCTTCCCAGCAAGCAGTCTTCTACTGAGATGACAACTTACTAGTGACTATGCCACTGAAGATAATAACACCCCCTGCCCAAGAACCCAGTGACTGCAGGTAGTTCCTGAGTGGGACCTTCTGAGATCCACCGTCATGCATGATGCAACAGTCATGGTCTCATATCGTCCAGAACTTGCGTAAGAAACCATAACTTCAGTGAATTTATGAGTACAATGACTATTTCGTGTCCAGAAGATGTTGTTTCAGAACAATCTTACCCAGCCTTGGACTCTTAAATTATTTCTGATCCATCTTCTGTGAAATTAGCTGAACCTTGGAGGGGTGATATATACGTACAGTTTAGGGCTGAGCACTCTAATCATTTACTCTGTGACCTTTGGCTAGTTGTGAGTCTCGGCACTAATCTCTGCCCGCTGTAAAAAGAAGCTTCTTTGATGATGGTTAAGAGCAGATCTAATTTCTGGGTATAAACATAAATATTTAGAAATCAGTTTGATACAATGCTCATTTACCCAAGTGGTAGGAGATTCTATACACTGAGCCTTCAAATCTTAATATAGTATATTCAGTTATTAGAGTTACTGCTGTTCTTGGAAAACAGTGAAACAGTGAGTTTTCTGAATGTGTTTAAGATTGCTTTTCCTTCCTTCCTTCCTTCCTTCTTTCTTTCTTTCTTTCTTTCTTTCTTTCTTTCTTTCTTTCTTTCTTTCTTCCTTTCTTTCTCTCTTATTTATTTATTTCTGAGACAGTGTCTCACTACATATCTTAGGCTGGCCTTGAAGTCATAATCCTTCTTCCTCGGCTTCCTGAGTGTTGTGATTCTAGACATGCACTGCCATGTCTGGCTTTCCTATATTCAGACAATAACATTTCTCACTATGATTTTCTTTATCTTTCCTACACAGCAATCAGTACACTTATATAATGCATAAATTGATGTCTTAATATACAATTAGTAAATATTTTGTAACTGTATCTGAGTTAAAGTCTCCATGTAAGCAATATATATTAATGTTCATATAAAAGCCTTTAATTGAAATTACTTCACACAGAGAATAATGTTTCTTCCAGGAGCTACCAAATAAAAGGTCCAGTGCCAGGTATAGGATACTTAAGTCTTGATTTGTTGGACAGAGGTGTTCTGGAGACATTCATAGTAACATATGTTATTGTTACTGCTCTCAGTCTCCTACCAAACTTGATGGTAAAATCTCATTGCTGAAAACATCATACACCTTGCTCACAGGGTATAGAGAAAGTAAGTTGACAATGACAGGAAGCTCCTGCCTGCTAGCTAGCTCTCATAGTACTAGAAGGTGCTATGCATGCTGCTGGATGAAATGTCACCGAACATCTTACTTGGATGTGAACCCTCTGAGTTACAATACTGATACACATGGCAAGATATGCCACACAGACAAAAATGTTGTGTGGGTAATAAATCAACTTCTGACTGGATTAATGCTTGTGCATAGAAATAAACACATGTCTACAACTGCAAATACAGTTTAAAAACTCATGCTTGGGGAGCTCCTAGGCCCCAGTGGTGAACCTCCCTCCTATAAGGAGGTTCTATTATTATTATTATTTCACTAAGTTGACATAGTGTCAAACTGTCCCTACCCATGGACTATTGCTGGCCTCAGATCTCATCAGAGAAGTTTATTTGTGCAGTATGTGATAGTTACTGAACAAACATTTGGTCACTGTACTGGCTGGTTTTGTGTGCCAACTTGACACAGGATGGAGTTATCACAGAGAAGGGAGCTTCAGTTGGGGAAGTGCCTCCATGAGATCCAACTGTGGGCATTTTCTCAATTAGTGATCAAGGGGGTAGGGCCCCTTGTGGGTGGTACCATCCCTGGGCTGGAAGGCTTGGGTTCTATAAGAGAGCAGATTGAGCAAGCCAGGGGAAGCAAACCAATAAGAAACATCTCTCCATGGCCTCTGTGTCAGCTCCTGCTTCCTGACCTGCTTGAGTTCCAGTCCTGACTTCCTCTGGTGATCAACAGCAATGTGGAAGTAAGCTGAATAAACCCTTTCCTCCCCAACTTGCTTCTTGGTCATGATGTTTGTGCAGGAATAGAAACCCTGACTAAGACAGTCACCTTGCAAAGATCAGATGTTTTATGGTGTGTTCTAAGTGAACTTCTATATTGTATCTGTTTTTCAGAATCTCAGGTTCTATGGCAGAAGAAGGAGACAGAAAGATTGTAGAAGCTAGAGGTCCAGAAGGACTGGAGCAAAGTAATTTCTTCTAGACATGACAGGGATTGTGCAATCATAACCTCACAGTAACTGTAGCTACATGTACAAGATCAAGCCAGGAAACACTAAGTGGCAACAGGGTGGGGAGGAGCTGATGAGATCCACCTTTAGCTGAAGATATGGACAACTTATGGCTTCTAGGGGAAGGAAAGTCCATTTTCATTAAGAACATAGCCTTTATTAGGTAGACCATGCTCTAGTGGTGTATCCATGAGTTTATAGGTAGTACAAACAAGACATAAGCTTTTACAAAAAAAGAACATGAGTTGAGAAGGGGGTGGGGTGGATATTGAAGGAGTTACAGGGAGGAGTAAGGGTTGAGGACAGTCAAAATACATTGTAAGCATGTAACATTCTTAATCAATAAGATATTATATTGAAATAAAAATCACAAAAGATGTATGAATATACACACATACACTGGAAATTAAGCTAAAACTCAAGCATTTGTTCCAAAGACATATTGGGGGAAAATAGCACAGAAAGTAGCAGACAGAACAAAGTATTCACAGAATCTTTTGTGAGAAGGGATTCATTGTCAGGATTATAAGGAATTCCTACAACTTAATAAGATAAAGACAGCTTTTTCAGAGCTGTGATGACTACAAACTCGGAAAAATTATTCAAAATTATTGTTCATTTCTGAAAATAAAAGTTGAGCCATAACAAGGTATATTGTATGTCCACTAGCATGGTGAATGAGCGCTGAGTATTGATAATGATAATGGATTTCCAGAACTCTTGATGTAGCTATTGGGGCTGTAAAGCAACAGTATTTGGTTGGAAAATATTAAAAATCTAATGTATTTGTTTTAAAAATCATGCATTTTGCTCACTCACTCATCTGTAGGGGTTTTCATTCATGAAGCTGCTATGAATATTTTTATTTCCTGTGAACTCATGATGACCACGTGGGGACAGAAACTCTAGGTAGGGTTGGATGCCACCTTGCAAAACCCTATGGATGAGCAGTTGGATGATCTTTCTAGAAAAGAGAGCAAACTAAAATCATTTGAGGGGTGCAGTAAAAATCCAACGGTGTTCTTTGAGGCCTAAAGTTGAGATGGAATTTGCGTATCACTCTCTTTCTTCTTGCTGTAAGATAATCAGCAACAGCTCTGACTGAGACTCTCTGCTATCTTAATATCAACTTGTATTGTCTGATCAGGAAGGGGATCAAGTTCTATGAGAAATATCTCTCTCTCTCTCTCTCTCTCTCTCTCTCACACACACACACACACACACACACACACACACACACACACTCACACACACACAAATTGTCCTGTTAATACTTATTCTAAGCAGTCCGAAAATGTTTGTTACTGCATTTTATTATTTCAATTTTTATTTTGGGAGAGACTGGGTGGTAGAAAGAAGTGGCAGGTAGGCAGGGAAGAGAAGGAGAGAAAGAAGGGAGAGAGAGAGAGATGTGGGTGCTGTGTTGTGTGTGCATGTTGGGGTCAGAGGACACCTCGGATATTCTTCTTTGGAGGAACAATCTACCTTTTTTTTGAGACAGGGTCTCTTATTGTGCTGGAACTCACCAATTAGACTAAGCTGGCTAGCTAGTGAGCTCCAGTGACACATGTATCTACCTCTCTACAGTTGGGATTGTAAGTGTACTACCAGACTCAGCTTTGGGGATCAAACTCAGGTCCTTCTGCTTGCAAGGCAAGCATTTTTTTACTTTACCATCTCCCAGCCCCCTTTTGCACTCTATCAAGTTATTCACATATGCCAGTATAGCCCAGCTTCCTATCAGCACTGCTCACTTTTAATCTATGAAGAAGGAACATTTGATCTAACTTTCTGCAGGAAGGCCTACAGATAGCCCTGGTGTTGTTTGTATTTTGATGCTAATTATGCTTTCCCAGGAGAGGTTGCCGACTGAGCAGTGAATCACTTACACAGGTGACTTCTTGTGAACTGTCTCCCCACCTTAAGTTGGGGATAAGGGATAGAGCTGGTGATTGGGCAGTGAAAGGGAAGATGAAACTGAAAAGTTTGGGGAAGGAGGAGAGGAGAGAGAGAGGAAAGGGAGAAGGAGGTAGGAAGATGGAGGAAGAGAAAGAAGATTCAGATTCCACTTGGCTTTAAATAGCCACAGGTAGCTATGAATATCTTATCAGAGATGGATAATTACAGGACAATTTGTTTTACCTAGATGATCAATGTATATCAATATCAATTGGCTCTGTGTAAATTGTGAAGATGTTTTGTGGGGTAAGAATTTATTGATATAAATCTAACTTATAAATTACAAGCCTCTAGAGTTTTAATTTTACTGGGTTACTAGGATTTGGGACCTCTGACCTCAGGGGGTAGATGGCTGGGAATGTGAGTGGAATTTACAGCAAGAGAACTGCTTGGGGCTAGCCATGGAGGCAGCAGAGTTGCCAGGGCCCAAGAATAGCCGGTGATAGCTTGGGATGGTGCATTTTTAAATATTTCCTGCACCAAGGGCCCTCTGTGTACTTCATTCTAAATGTGTACTATTAATTCAAGGCTGGGCTGATGGCAGATGTTACTGGTCTTTCTATGATATATGATGGGCCATCATCACCCATCACTGTAAAATAAACTAAAAATACAACAGAAGACACTTCTGGCATGTAAAGAGATTCAACTACTCCTGGGACCTCCATAGCAGTCTAACATCCAGGTTGCTAATTTGGTATCTTTTACCCATGATCTGGTTACCAGATCCTACTGGTTGCCCTGGGAACAGAAAAGTTTTACTTATTTTTGTCTCAGTTTTTCCACCTTCTGGGTTATGCCATTAATAAATACCCCTACTTGAGACAGTTTTCAGTTCATTCTAAGAATGTGTCACTGTAGAAAAATGAGTAAGGCTATGTGAGGTCTTTACATTTGCCTGGCTTGTAATCTTTTTTGTGGAATGAATGTTAAGGGGACAGTTAGGTTAAGAAACATCAAGATGAATCTCTACAGCGTGGCAGAGAGATGGATGGCACCATGAGAGCATGTGCTAGGTAGACTGAATTTGGGATGGAGGATAGACTGATTTTCTCAAGAAAGGAATAATCATGTTTCACTCTTGAAAATGAGGGGAAGGTATTCTTAGATACCACCTAACAATGCTACTTCTGCATTAGAAGGCATGAGGGGCTACAGATGGAGCTTGTTTAATTCTCTTTTCTCTTTTCTTTATATACCCACATAAAATGCATATGAGGCTAGTGAGTAAGACAAGTCGGCTTTCTTTTGGATTCTATGTAACAGTGAGTTCTTCCTGGATGAAGGATAACCATCCATTCTTGATTAATTGTTTTCCTGTGAGAGCTAAAATACCCAGAAACTCAGAAATTCACAAATGAGCAGAGAGATTTAGCACTACAGCCGAAGGTAGTATCTAACAATGATAAAAATGCTTCAGAGTCATTTTTTCTAATTTTCACTGTAGAATTGATGCCTCTTTCCCCTTATAACCATACCATTTTGTCTTTGGAATCCTCTGGTTTTAAAAGAAATAAGAAAGTCACTGTGGCTGACTGACGACACCCAGAACACACATCCTTCTCTACATAGCAGAAGCAAATTAACCAGTACATAGCCTCACTTTTGAGGTTGGTTACCGTAGAATATTGGAAGTCAGAAAGAAAATCTAAAAACTGTAATATTCATAGAACTGGGATGATTTCACTGGAAGGTGAACAAAAGACCCCACAGTATCTATAAGCCATCTCTGTAGATAAAGGAGAGAATTTTCATGGCATCAAGGTACCCCCTGGTTGAGAGGAGGTGGGATAGTCTATGCAAACAATGATAGTTTACATATTGGCAATCTAATATTAAAAAGGACTAGAATCCTCAAAGGCCTTATGATGTTAGAAAAGTAACTGAAATCCTTACTTAACCTTGCTTTGGTAAAGGATACCCTAGCCTTTCCCCATGAGACCCCAGATTCTGTTTTGATACGTGAGCTATTGTATGCATCTGGGCTGCTCTATGGTCAGAACTGCATGCATGTTTCCATCTCTGGGTTGTCACAGGCTTTCCACTGCAATGCCGTAGGAGAACAGATGATTCACAAACTCAACTTTTACTCAGAAGAACAGTTTTGACCTAAGCCTCTTGACGTCTCTCTAGAGCGGGGGGACAGATGTTAGGAAAATAAAAGGCATTGACATCACAAGCTAGCAGATCAGGGAAGTGTGCTCTGATATCAAACACACTGTGGTCCAATGCACCTGGCTTTATATTGATACTAGGGCTGAAGGCAGTTGCCCACACAGTTCCTCCTGTCACTCACTGCTGCTGTTTTACACGCAGGCAACTTTTGCTGACAGGAAAGTCCGAGTGTGCTTTGTTTCCTGCAATTGCTCCATCCAAGGAGAAATGCTCATTAAGAAGAGTGGATAGTGAAATTGAAGCCCACAGAGAAGAGAATTAAACAGAAAAACCTGAGAGATATGAAGAACCTGGTCAAAAGGCCAGCGATTCATTTGAAATGCTAAAGGAAGGAAGGAAGGAGAATGTGTTAAGCATAAGGTCACAGTTAACAAAGAAAATCACGTTGGTGTCAGAAGGTTCGATGCATGGTCAACTGGCTTTTGTGCATTTAGCGAGATCGTCATGGTGAAAGGGCATAGCAGAGGGAAGCTGCTTGCCATGTGACAGTCAGGAAGCAGAGAGAGGCAGCACGAGAGACCGCATACAAGACAGATGCCCAAAAGGTCATTCTTCCCACGACACTCCACATCCTTACAGTCCACTCAGTTATTCCAATGACATTCCAAACCTAGAAAAGATGATGTTCATTTGAGCTCTCCTCACAGCTTGCAAAGAATGTTTTCATTTGATCCAGAAATGTCGGAGAGCTTCTAAAATACTCAGCTGACCAGGAAAAACAAATCCACTCAAATGAGGGCTTTAGGAAACTTTTGATTTATTAGGAATTTACCATCATTCATAATTTGGGCATCATTAGTCTTTAAGTCTGTTTTGAAATGATATCACTTGTCCAAACACACAGGAAGCTACTTCTGCAAGGCTAGTCTGCAGACACATTCCTCAAATCCAGACTTTTAGGAGTAAAGACAGGAAGGTAGCCTGGTAAGGTGGTAAAGCCACTCCTCAGATGCACTATCTCCAGA
>JADRCD010193287.1:1495-20528 GCA_019843815.1 Montemys delectorum | reverse complement strand
GGTCAGGTCGCTGCCACCAGCCTGCTCAGCTCACACAACTCTGTGCCTGCGCTCCTAGTGCAGGGCTGCTATTGCTATGGGTACTCAATGTTATTACTACTTACTGGGGAGCAAACCTTGAGCCTCGGACTGCCAGACAGCTGTACTCATTGTCTTAATATCAGTATAATGACTCCAGAAACCCTAGGACCATGTCTTACCTTCCCCATTTCCCCCGCTCGGGGTTCTTCTGTTTGTTTTTTGAGACAGTCGTCCTACATAGCTCTGGCAGGTCTTGAGA
This sequence comes from Montemys delectorum, assembly GCA_019843815.1. NCBI lineage: Eukaryota > Metazoa > Chordata > Mammalia > Rodentia > Muridae > Montemys > Montemys delectorum. The sequence goes on along the minus strand of JADRCD010193287.1, from coordinate 20,248 downwards.
TTGTGGCAGTTACCCTGCCTTGGCCTCCTCAGCGCTGGGATTGTAGGTGTGTGCTACCACACGTGTATGTGGAGAAAGTAGGCCTCCTGGTGTACTTTTACAGAGCCTATTGGCAGTATTCTAGCCTGCGGCAGTCCCATTATGTACTTGAGGTGACTGGCAGTATGGTAAGAACATCAGATCCAACACTTTTCTTCTCTTATGCTTAGAGGCTAAAAGCCAAGTTAGGTATCAAAGAGAAAAAGCTTAATTTCCACTTTATTTTAAAGGTAGACATAACTGTAAATGTATTGTATTCGTTTAAGAAACTCCTTTGGTCTGGATCATCTGCTCTGCTCCTAAGAAATGAAGTCGCTCTGTGGCATTCTTTACTGCTATCTATGATATTCCTAATACAGATTTCAACTCTCAGAGGAAGTAGCACAAAAACGGCTTTTAAGACAATATAAAGTAGCATTCTCAAATCGATGCATACAATAGCATCCTAATTACCCAATCGAGTGATGGTTTTGATCATGTTGAGGACTTGTTTCTGAGGGCTCTGAGTATGGCTCCGGCAGTGGTTCAGCTGGAGGTAACTATGCATCCACTGCACTCGCCAAGTTTCCCTTGTTTTTGATTCTTTATGCATCTCTTTCAGGAGTTTCATGGAGAGTGAGAAATTATTCTACATAAACAGAAGAAAAAGAAAGAGAAGGTTTTGAGACATCTCGTTATGTAGCCAGAGGGGCTTCTTGTACTTCTGATAGCTCCAGTGTAGAACCATTAGAGATACAACCTATGTCTAGGAAAATTAGTCTTTTAAAATTTGAATTGCTATCTCCTTTCTTTAAGGCATAGGATGTATCAGGTGTGAAAAGGCAAAATACCATCCACATCTGACCACTATAGAAAATTACTTTTAAAAAGTTTTTAACTGGCCTGTTTTCCTTGTTACATGTTACAACGTGCCCTTCAGCAGTCAACTCATTTCCTTAGCTGTACATTTTTTTAAAAATATATTCTACTTGTAAGTGGGTACATATGTGTATAAAGGTTTCAGGCCAACCTCAGGTGTCATTTTTTTTAGATGCTGTTCCCCGTCTTTTATGACACAGGGTCTCTTACTGACCTGGAGCTTCCAGCACAGGCTGGTCTAGCTGGATAGCAAACCCTAGAGAGCTGCTTGTTTCTATGGGTCCAGAACTAGGATTTAGAACCCACTGCTTTACATGAGTTCTAGAGGATTAAACCTATGCTTATGACAATAAGCACTTTATGAACCGTGTACACTATACACTTAAAGACTATTTCAGCATCTCTTTTGAACATATTTAAGTGTTTACAATACTGAAACCAGACATTTAAATTCAAAGCATTTTTGCTAGCCCAAAGAGAAATTCTTTGCTTCTCAGTAGTCATTATTTAGTCTCCACAGCGAAGGGCATTTTCTGTCTAAGTCCTATCATGGCTATTTCAAAAGAACGGTGTTAGAAAATGATACAGTAGTCTGTGGGGATCTCTCCTTTCCAGCGTTTCTGACTCATCGTGTTACAGTGCGTCAGCACTTCACTTTTCTTTATGGCCAAGTAGATCTATGATACAGACAGGCAGTATTTCTATCTTTCTAGATACACTGAACGCTCTGAAAAACTGTGTACACATTGGATTTTATATCTCTCTTCTCTTGGGTGAATGTCTAGGAATGGAATTTCTGGAATACTCTAAAGTGGACAACTCTGAAATTGCAAAACTGTACATGTAACAATTTACATTTCTACCAGCAATGTACATTTCTCCATATTCCCCATTCCTTCCCCAGCAATGATTCTTTGGTGCCAGCCACCCCACTGGTGTTGACTGGTGACTCACTGATCTGACAACTAATGACATATCTTCTTTGAAGAAATACCTCAACTATTTAAGGAATTATTTTCGTTTTACTCATGTGTCTTTCTATATGTCTGCATGTTTGCCCATGGAGGCTAGAAAAGAGCATAGAACCTCTGGAGCTGGGGTTGTATGCAGTAGTGAGCTGCCTATAACTCTGCTGCACAAGAATCCCAGCACTCTTAACATGCTGAGCCAGCTCTTCGGCTCCACTCCTTTTCCATCTGTTTCCATACTTTTCCATTGAAACAGTATTTCATATAGTCCAGTCTCACCAATATTGAATTTACATATGCCAGCATGCCTTGTTTGGAGAAATGCCTACCTTTTTTTTCGCCCCATTTTAAAATTTGGAGAGATCTTTACAGAAAACTATAACCAATCAAAATGCACAGTTGTGAAGCCAAATCCATTGGGTACATCTATAATAAAATTCTTGCACTTAAGGTTCAGGAAATTGTTGTGGAGGAAGGGGCAGAAAGACTGTAAGAGTTACAGAACAGAGTTTGCTGTAAGATCATATTTCTTTGGAACATCAGAAGTTAAACCCAATGGAAGAAGCTAAATCCCCTCTCATATGGTTAATCAGGGTAGTCCAAGTAACTGCAAAGCAATGTAGACTACTGATGTCGGCCCTGGATGCCTCTCAGAGGTTGAAGATAAACCTCTATTTCTGAAGACCCTGAACACTTAGGACACTCAGAAGATTTGTACTGATCTGACCTGAAAGTCTCCTTCCTGCAGTCTAGCCTTTACATGGTCGCTTAAAATACTACGCAGACTGCCATGGGAGGGAAGCAATAGTCTTATCCAGCTCTGACACCTATGAGCCACAATGATCAGCATGCAGGGCATCTTTAAGGTCCAGTAAGTGATACTCACATGTTGGTGGTGATCATTAACTGTTTAATTGGACTTAAGCCACACTCAACAGGAGGGAAACCATGCCTGGTACTGGAAATCTTGACAACTTCCCCTGGCTAATGAGGTCATGAATCTTAGAAAAGACTCTATTGCAACTTTGCTAGACCATCTTTACTCTTTACCATCTTTACATCTTACCTTTACACCCACAAATATGTATATCTAACCCTTATTGAAGAAGTTTCTCTTTATAGAAAATGGAGACCATCACAGAAAATCACAATTAGACTCAATTCAGAGGTCAATGGAAGGTGGAAAGCCCAGAGCCCATGGATACATATATATCATAAATCCTACATGGTTCAAGGGACATTAAAATTATAGAGCTAGACTATCACAGAGTTTGTTGTGAAACAACCACTTTTAAAAATGGCTGCATAGACAGAGGCAGGCAGATTTCTGAGTTCAAGGCCAGCCTGGTCTACAGAGTGAGTTCCAGGACAGCCAGGGCTATATAGAGAAACCCTGTCTCGAAAAACCAAAAAAAAAAAAAAAAAAAAAGGCTGCATAAGGATGACAAGAATAATGGCAATGTGAATCGACATAATAACGTGGGGGGGGGGTAACTGTATGAGGCCCACCCCTAGACAAAGAACTAAAGGCAACTAATGTTTTGGGAGAAGAGTATCTGGGAGGGGCTAGAGGGAAGAAAGGGAAGGGGGAAAATGATATGTTTCTACTTTAATTAAAAATATATTTTCAAAAATTGCTTTTTTTTTTTTTTAACCCTGTTCAGGTATCAAGCATTATACCTCTCTCATTCAGTCAGGGTCTCATGTAATCCCTACTGGCTTGGAAGTCACTGGATAGTTGAGGGTAACACTGAACTTCTGGTCTTGCCTCCATCAAAGTGTTGGGACTGTACCATGCCAAATTACATGGAGTTCTGGGGCTTCATGCATGACAGGCAAGTATGGTATTTGAACAAGATCCTGAGTTTGTTTTGAGGCAGAGATCTTTTTGTGTTGACCAGGCTGGTCTCACACTCAGGACCCTCTTGCCTCAGTCCCCACTGCTGGGATTACAGGTGTAAGCCACAATACCTGTCTATGAAACATTCTACAGATATGGAGAATACTGTACCTTTGTGAGGTATACAATCTGAAAACAGCCTGTCATATTACATGTACTACCTTTCTACTTTAATAAAGCATGTATTTTATTATCTGTTCACTGAGCTGGAAGTCTCTTCTCCTCCTTCATTGTTATACATTTCTAACGCACTCAGCGTGCATCATCTCCAAACCCCTCAGTGTAACCCCCAGCCTGCATGCACACCTGTGTGGGTCATGCTTTACCTTACATCTGTCCTCAAGCAGCTCCAGCTCCTCAGCTGAGAGCAGGCTCTGCGATTCAAACGTCCCTTCTGTAAGTATCCCTGCCCATGTGCTCCCAGGACTAGTGTCACTCTTCTTCACCTGCCTGTCTTGTTTAGAATGGAGCTAGGACGACAGTGGTGTCTTTTCCCTGACAATTTGAGAGACAGTTACCCTCAGCTTATTAAGGAGGCTCTCACCACAGAATTCTTAAATTCACGCCATACTGTTCTAACCATCTGCTTTTCCCCAATACATTTCTGCAGGTTTGCTTTTGTTTCTGTCCATGTCTAAATAATACACCAGCATTTCACATTCCCCTAACACACTCAGCTTATCAGCATTTCTATATGCTACATCGGCTGGTAAACCAGGCTCTGTCTAACTCATGTGCATACTTGCTCTCCTCCTGCACTGGGGTTCAGCGCCATTACATTGTTTGGAGACAACTCAGCAGGTTGTATGGACAATGGCCTCCACCATGATCCTATGCCCTTTCCATTCTTCCTCTATAGTTTAGCAGAGCAAATGCATCCATGCTGAGGCTGCCCTGTGAACCTCCATAAGGTAACTCACTTCAGCAATCCAGTCACTCTGTTTTCAACCCAACAGTTCCCCTACTCCTCATTATGTGCGTCCAAGCTGCTCCTTAGACCTTGTTTGCTTGTCCTTTTTCTGCATTCTCATCCACTTGCCTTCAGAGATTCCTTCAGAGATATGTAGGTGTGGTGGTTTTGAAATGCTTGGCCCATAGGGAATGGTACTGCTAGGAGGGGTGGCCTTGTTGGAGGAAGTGTGTCACTGTGAGGGTGGGTTTTGAGACCTTCCTCCTAGCTGCTTGCAAGACAGTCTTCTCCAGTTTGCCTTTGGAATAAGATGTAGAACTCTCAGCTCTTCCTCCTGCACCATGCCTGCATGGAAGCTGCATTATCATCTCTCCTGGATGCTAATGGACTAAACCTCTGAATCTATAAGCTAGCCCTAACTAAATGTTGTCCTTTAGAAGAGTTGCCTTGGTCATGGTGTCTCTTCACAGCAATGGAAACCCTAACTAAGACAGCAGGCAACAGTTTCCTGCTGAAGGACGTATTTTTCTTGGACTTTAGTCTTTCCTCCACCCTGCTCTCTGACTTAGGCACGGCTACCAGCATCCCAGTCAGTACAGCACGGCATCTGTTAATTCTCTGTCCTGCTCCATAGTTTCTCATTTTACAATGACATGATACTGTGAAGCGGATATCCAGCCACCTGGTTCTGGGGGCTTCTTAGAGGGTTCTCACAGATTAGTAGAACCAAAGCTCCAACCTGGAGACTGAGGGTCTGAGGTTATTCTTAGTTCTCACATGTTATTCCTTTGGTTCTACTTCCTGGCATTGGGACGTCACTCCTGATAGGACAGAGAGTATCTTTATCCTTATGAGTGAGGCACAAGAACTCACCTTTAACCCAGTTCACCACCCCCTACAATACACGAAATTCTTAAAATCCTGTTGTGACTGCTTGCCTTTCGTTTTCTATTAGACATACTTTCCAAAAGATTTTCTCTGTTCCTAAGAATAAAGTGCCCTTCCAGCATCATGGTCCTTCAGTTCTCATCCCCAAGTCAGAATTGTGCATCTGCTGGCTCCACAAAGCACTTTCTGGTATATAGGGAAGGGCTTGGCAATAAAAAAGATCAAAACTCAAATTGTACATTCCCTGCTTCTATAAATAAGACAATGAAGGTTTCCTGTGACCCTTAGGTCTGTAATATTATTTTTCTCTCTATCTCTAATGTTATTGATATTGTTAGCCATGCATTTCCATGCAAATATACTGTCTAAAAATGCAGAAGAAAAGCAAGCACCACACAGAGGACCCCAGTTATCTCAGTGCTCCTCACAAGACTGTGCACTCATTCCGTTTCCTCGTTCCTCCTGTCTTGTCACACTCTACCCCAGCTTGGAGAAGCTGGGCAGCAGTAGGAAGTGTTTACTGCTTGTCCCTGAGGACTAGAACTCTGGCCTTCTCCACATCACATGCAGCTTAGTGAGAGGTTTGGTTACGCCTCTCCTTCTGCATTCAGAGCCAAGCTTGGCCCTGGAAGGCGACAAGGAAGGCTTTTGTTAGGAAGTGTATGCTTTCTTTCCCCTGAGGGTTTCAAAGAGAAAACTGCTTCTACTCAAGGAAGATCTGTTGTGGAAGGAGTACGGCGATGACATATCTGTAGCCATTTCCAACTCTCAGGGTTAGCCTGCTACTACCAAGACTGCTATGTGCACGTCACATAAAAGCAATGCGGGGCAGAGAGCTGAGGGAGAGAGGCAGACCACTGCGGAACGAAACTGAGATACACCTAACGCCAGCCATTCAGACGGCTTCTTAATTACTACGACTGAGAAATTTATTTTATTCTTGAAGCCCTCCTAATACACCACAAAGAATATATAAATGAACATTTAAACTGATAAAATAGAATGGTTAACTATTTTGAGTAGACTAAGAGTTATAAAGAAGGTTTATAAGAGCAGTGAACAAATGGCATTAAAATAACAAGCTGAATATATTAAAATATAATTAATATTTTAATAAATACATAATTTTCAAGCAACATAAGCATAAGATCTGATTATCAAATGCAAGACATCTACAAACTAAACCTACAAACTCTGTAACCATCAAGGATTCATTTTTCTAAATTATATAAATCTGGCATTACATTTATTTGCTTTTAAACAATAAAAAATAATCATTTTCAAATAATAAGTTGATTTCTAATAAACCTATTTTGAAGCTTTGTAATTTATAGCAAATTTAGTTATCTTCAAACTTATTTATTCTCCAACTGTTGGATATGGAACCCAAGGGCCTTGGTGGGTAAGAGTTCTACCACTGAACTACATCCTAACTTCCAAAATTACTTCCTTATAAAGATAATAAGATCAATTAATTATTTTCATGTTTTAGAGGAAAGTTAAGAAAAGAGTTAGTTCAGGGAGCTACCCAGAAGCCCCAGAAGAGCACTGAGAGGGAGTGTACCTGCTTACAGGCACTTTCTATCATCTTCATTTTCATGGTGAATCTGCAGCTCTGAAGCATGCAACGAACATCTTCCTTTGGCTCGTACACTTCCCCGTCAATGGAATCTTCATCCTCATCCACACTCATGCTGTGATCTCCTGAAGGGGCAGTCAGTCTCTCCTCTATTTTACTAAGAAAGAAGCAGCTACACAAAAAATAAGAAATAAGCTGCAATGTCAGAGTCATGAAAGCTACCTGATGTCCAAGAGGCGATTTCAGCAATACGCCACAGAACTGACAGGTATTAAGGTTTCACTTGTCTTACAGTATGAATATACACAGAAGGGATTAGATTTCTCCACATTTAATAAATACACTCTTTAATTACCAAATATAGTTCAACAGACTTTTCTAAATTTTATTCAGTGCCTCCAGTTCCCTAAAATAAAGCATTTAAATTTAAATGTTTCTCTCTAAACGGGCAGTACACGATGTCTTCGCTCAAAAGCCATTTATGTCATTGTATCTCCAATCTAAGGTCCTATTCCCAGAGACAAAAATGTGAAGTAACAATTGATGAGTCTGGACATGGCAGTACATATCTGTAATCTCAAATGAGGAAAGAGAGTGGGAGAATCGGCTCAAGTCTTAGGTCAATCTGGTGCACAGTGAATCCTCAGTCACTGTGTCATACAGTGAGATTCTGCTTGAAAAAAGGAAACACTGAAAATTTTTGAAATAGTTATGTCCCAAGTTTGATTTCCTTGCACATGCAGCCTGCATCTTTTCAATTATTCTCCATCCCTGGGGATTTTTTTTTTAATCACTCAAACAGAAATAATTATTTTTCAGTGTAGCCTTGGCTGGTCTTGAACTTGATATGTAGACTAGCCTGGAACCAAATTTACAAAGATCTTATTGCTTCTGCCTCCTGACTGTTGGGATTATAGGTATAGGTTATTGTGTATATAAATTGTAATTTATATACCATTTCATACAAATACATATAAATGAAAGATCATATATAAATTTACACACATATATTATAATTTACATCTATGATTTTTGTTCAAGTGATATATTTTACATTACTATCAGTAGTACTAGCAAAGAGGTGTAACATACAAAGCTGTCCCCAAATCAATCAAATAACTTCCAGCTGTTCATCTAGGGTTTAACTTTTTTCCTTTTCTTCTTTCATCTCCTCCTTCTTCCTGGGGGAGATGAGGGTCTTGTTATATTATTCAAACTGGTCTCAAACTTGTAGGCTCAAGTAATTTTTCCGTTTCAGCTGCTTAATTAACTAAGAGTACAGGTATGTACTAGGAAAACAGCTGTCTCTAATTTCTTAGAGACATTATAGTCAAACTAATGTGCCTCTTACCTACCTGCATTTTCCTTCCTTTTCTGGAAACCAAGACACCAGCCTTTCCCACCATGGAACTGCTTCTATTCTTGTTACACTACTCAGCACTCCTGAGCTGACTACTCAGCTCATCCTGCCCCTCTTCCCCAAAAGCTACTATTGTTTTAATCTTCTACTGCTTTAAATCACATTGAAAACAGTTACAGATAAGCAAAAAAGTGTTACAAAATAGGTACTTGATCACAGATCAGATAGGGAGGAATGTGTGCACATGAGATGGGCTCTCCCAGGTAAGGAGAAATTAATCCTGTTTCACCTATCAGAGGGGACAGATGTGTAGGAGTTTTACCATCCTGGAGAGCACAGGGCCCAAAAGGGAACTGTCTTTCCTAAAAGTAACAGTTTTGACTTTAGGATGGCACTATGTGCCCCTTGCAGCCTACCTCTGTGTTTTCTAGAAACTGTGAACAGTGCAAAATAAAATTTCTGAGAATGGAAAACAATTTAAAGCTGTAGGCTGCACGTGCAGGGAATTAAAACAAGGGAGAAAGTTCTGACACTAGAATGACTTTCTTGTTTTTTCTTGTTTTGTTCTTTTTTACTTTGTCATATGAGTGCCTGGTGCCATGGGCAATGTGGGGTGCTAGGGCCTGAGATGTTGTCCAGAGGACCCCAGGAAGGGACTCAGGTACATGAAGACTGAAAGGGCTCCTGGTGGGATATGGCCACAGAAGGATCTGTAAGAGCTGTGCATAGAACTCCAGACATAAGCATACAGGTGAAGCACGGAATGAGAACCATGTCTGGAAGGCCTGACCATGAACAAGGCAGCCTCCTTGGTCTCTAATCCCAGTGCCAAACATCATACAAAAGCCAGAGTGTACACAAGAGACTATTCATAAATCCAAAATACAATCCAAAATTGATTTAAAAAAAAGAAAAATGAGGAAAGTAAAAGAACTGTCAGTGAGAAGAGTCAACAGACATGAGTCAGAATAATCACTTCAAACATGATCCAAGACATCAAGAAAGCACACATAATTGGGCTGGAGAGGTAACTCTGTAGTTGGGAGCGCACACTCCTTTCCATGGGCACTTAGCTCAGCTGTCTGCATCCAGGCCAGACAGCTCACAACTGCCTTAGAATTTGAGGTCTTTAGGCATGGTACGACATAGCTTTAACTCCAGCACTTGGGAGACAAAGGTCTGCAGTTACTTTTCATTGATGAAAGAAGAATTTCATCAGGAAGTAATAACACCTACCAATGTGATGGCTAATATCAATTTGACAGGATCTAGAATCACATAGGAAACAAGCCTCAGGCATACCTGTGAGGGACTATTTAGACTAGGTTACCCTCTGGGATTACCTGTGATGAGTTATCTAAATGAGGTTACCCCCTGGGATTACCTGTGAGGGGTTATCTAGATTTCCTGGGACAAGGGTCCTAAATAAAAAAGGAGAAAAGCCAGTTCATGATCAGCATTCGCCATTCTCTACCTTCTGCTATGAATAAAGTAATAACCAGCTGCTTCAAGTTTTCATTATCATGAATTCCAAGTGATGATAGACTACATCCTTGAACTGTGAGTTTGAAATAAACTCATTCTCCTTAAATTGTTTTGTCAGGTTATTTCATAATAGTAACAGGAAATTTTAAAAACCAAAGGGAAAAATAGACAATTTCACAGTCAACAAAGTCTGACAATCCCTACTTGCAGCAGCTGAGAGAGTAAGACAAAAAGTAGCAAGTTGTCTATGTCTATGATAGTTTGAGATCATGAAAAAAGTGAGAGATGAGGATCAGGTCATAGCAATGTCTCACTAGGAGACTGAATAAAAATGTGCTATCTCTTGCCTCCCTGAACTCAAGGTACTTTCTGTTTTCACTTTCAGAATGTCTGCACCTTCAGCAACTGGCTTAATCCCTAAACAAAGTTTGAAGTTGCAAGGAATTAACAGTAGACATTCTATGCATATTTCCAAAGTATACGGAAAAATATAAAGGATAGAAAAAAAGTTAAGAGAGGGGAATGTCTATACCTCACCATAAGATTTAAGTTGATAACCATAGAACAAGGGTCAAAACAACAAGAAATAATTTTTCAACTGTACAGATGAGATTAGCAGACAAGACCTTGAGAGAGTTGAGTGGCAAGATGCAGGGCACTTGCACACCTCAGACTGTCTCCCATGTTAGTTTCTTACTGGTTTCAAGGAAGAAAAAAAAAAGGTGGAAGTAACACAAGAGCCAGAGGACTTTCATATGGTAGGATGAGACACCAAGTCTCATGAGGAAACAAGACAACCATAAATGGAGGAACAATTCACACTGTCAGCATGCTATGACACACAATAGGGTTCAGGACTGCTGCAGAATTAAAAAGACTAAAGTAATAAAACAAAATGCAGCCCATAATTCTGGACTAGATCTACTCCTACAGGAGATGTACAGTAGGAGGCACTACAGTCACTGCAGGGCTTCAAAGGACACTGAGGCTCAGGACAGCTGAAAACCGCAGCTGGACAGCAGGCTCAGGACGAGAACAGGAAAATTATCAATGTGTTTAGTAAAATAAAGGAACAGACATATAAAAATCAGAGCACAAGAGGAATGATACTCGTGTGCAGATCATTTAGGAAGTAAATATATGCAAGGGAGAAACAGAGAGAATAAGGTTTATGTGCTTATGTAATAAAATGTCAAAAGTGTTCAAACAAAATGAAAGCCTGGTAAAAAGGTACACACGAGAGTTCTACATTTCTTGCAGTTTCTCCACAAATAAGAACATTTCCCAAAATAAAAAATAAAAGGAAAAAAATTGGTAATAGATGAAAACAGAACACGGTACTGGAGTTGGAGTAGCTGAGTACTGCTTGCTATTCATAGTTCACAAATAATTGACAACCTCTGATTCCATGGCCTCTTTCCTGGACGATACAGGGTGAGGTCTGGACAGGGCCTTCCCCTTATCAGAGAAGGGGAGCGGCTATGTGAGGGGTACTTGGAGGAAAGGAGGGCTGCACCAGGATGTAAAGTGAATAAATAAATTAAAAGAAAAAGAGGATCATGATCGTAGAACAGGGAACTAAACACAACTGTATTTGGGAACTAGGAAGTCAACTCTTAAAAACACAGGGTTTAAAATAGAACAATGAAGAATCATTACACACCAGTCTTCTTTCCTGACTACTGTAAAAGAAGAGGAGATGCAGGGCTGCCCCCAGCACAGCCAGTGCTTACAACCACAGCTAGTAGACAGCAAGATCCCATAGAAGAAATGTGGGCCTGAAGGAGACACTGCAGCCAGGAGGATTGGTAAGAACAGCTTGTAGAGGTGATTAGTATGGCAGAGGTAGGCTAGGCAGATTTTCATAAGCCTTGGTCTCAGAGAATCTCCATGCTGGCAATTCTAGAAAAGAATACTGATTTGGCTCAATAAGACCATATACTACCGATTTGTGATGATGTCATCCCAGATGTGCATTGGGTCTGTCACAGCATCTGGGTATCTGCTGGTCCAGGTTTTTAGAAGTCTCCTTAGGGGACCGAGAGATGATAAGTCACCTAAAAATAATAATATTAGAGACTGATCATATCTATGGCTGAATGACAAGAAGAACTTACAGAATAGAGCCAGCATTAGTAAATAGAAACCTAACTCGGATTTCTTATTTTTTAAGAATGAAAAATTTAACATGTAAAAAAAAAAAAAAAAAACCACTAGCAAATTAAAATCAAACAACAAACAAAAAACCCAGAAACCTTTATCCTTCATTCACAAAAGTAATACATGTCAGTATACAAAATACAATATAAACACCATCACTTCAAGACTATTTATATATATATATACATATATATATACACATACATACATATATATATATGAAAATAAACATAACAAATCTTTTTTACATTCACGACAGGTCTACAGTCTTTTATCTGCAATTTAAAAACTTAAAAAGCACTGAAAACTAAATGCTTTCACAGGATTATGATGCATTTTCTTGAGGGCTAAATATAATCTGAACTGGAACAAGGTGACTCAGTCTTGATTATCAGTGTGGATACTTACAACTTACAGTGGGCACTCATCATTGAACCTAATTCTCAAATACGTATCAGCCCTAGGATCATGCAGGGCACAATTCTAACATATAAAACAATCTGTAATCCTCATGATTTTGAAATCTCACACTGCTGATGTTCTCTCAGATGGCCTTGGGTTTCAATCTGTGACTTCATTGTACCATCTTATACAACTTAGTTTAATTAACCTCTAGGGCATTACAAAATAGGAGGGAAAACTCCACATCTCATAAAGTTGTTACACTATTCTAAAACAGTTTACAAAACTAAGCAAAGAGTTCTTTAAAAATGAGACACAAATGGTTGAGAAACAAAGAAATGTTCAACATCCTTAGTCATCAGAGAACTGCAAATTAAAACTACTTTGAGATTCTTTCCATCTTATTCTTGTCAGAATGGCCAAGATCAATTAGACAATGACAGTTCATGCTGGTTAGGAAGCGGTGTAAGAGAAAAACTAATCCATTGATAGTGGGAATGGAAAATAGTAGTTATTATGGAAATGAGTGATAGACCTTCAGGAAGCTGGGAATAGATCTACCTCAAGATCCAGCTATACTACTCTTAGGCATATTCCCAAAGGACTCTACTTAATTTCATTAGGAGTCATTTTATTCTTTTAGCAGAATAGTAGTATTTGGTTTTCCCCTAGGCCCATGACCTATCTAGTCTCAAGTAAATGGCCACCAAGCAATGTCAGCCATGGCTTCCATCTCATGGAGTGGGCCAGTTACTCCCATGATGTTTGTGCCACTACTGTATGGTTCTCTCTCACAAATGGGTCATTGTTGTGGGTTTGTAGTTTGTTTGAAGCTGGGTTGTAGTTACCTTTCATGTCTGCACAGTGCTTTCCAATACCATGAACACTAGTAGTACAGGTAAAGGAAAGCTCTAAGTACCAGCTTGACTTCTCCCCATTTAATGAGATGTGTTATTGTTATCTTCATCAGTTTATAGAAAGTAACCAATGGTCTAGGCAGTAACCTGAGATGTTTGGGGATTTCCATGGGGCCTCTTTGGTTAATGACCAATTGAATGAAACATATTCCTAGCACTGGAGGTTTCACTTGGTGCCAAAAGATGTATAGTTGCGGCACTGTCTTCCCCTGTTATTTGAGAAGTCCATTTAGATTTCTTTCATAGTGTTTTAAGAACCTTTTACCCAGACACTATTATAGATGCCAAGAAGTGCATGCTGAAAGGAGCCCGATATGGCTGTCTCATGAAAGGCCCTGCCAGAGCCTGACAAATGCAGAGGTGCATGTTAGAAGCCAACCATTGGACTGAGCTCAGGGTCCCCAATAGAGGAGTTAGAGAAGGGACTGAAGGAGTTGAAGGGGTTTGCAAACCCACAGGAAGGACAACAATATTGACCAACCAGACCCCCCAGAACTCCCAGGGACTAAGCTATCAACAAAGGAGTACACAGGGCTACAGCTGCATAGGTAGCAGAGGATGGCCTTGTCTACACCAATGGAAGAAAAGGTCCTTGGTCCTATGAAGGCTTGATAGATGTCCCAGTGTAGGGGAATGGAGGGCGGGGAGGTGGGAGCGAGTAGGTGGGTGGAGGAACACCCACATAGAAGCAGGGGGAGGGAGGACGTGATAGGGTGTTTCTGGGAGGGAGGGAAACCAGGAAAGGGAATAACATTTGAAATGTAAATAAAGAAAATATCCAATTAAAAAAAAAGAACCTTTTATGTACTAGGTTTTCCGATCACCCCTCAATTAGCACTTGATGTTAGTTTCCTCCTTACTCCCCTCTGACCTTTCCCTCCCTGTCTGCCTTCCTAATCCAGTCTACATGCGCCCAAGTCACATCTACCCACAACTATATGTTCTATTTCTCCCACCTAGGGAAATCTTTTCCTCCCCTAGTTCCTCTACGGTTATACAATTTGTAGCCTGCTTATCAATGAATTAACATCTAACATCCAGATATAAGCTATATGTAATTGACAACTGCTTGCAAAGGAAAAATCAGTTATTGCCAATGGAATCTCACTAGGTATATCAACCACACTTCAGGATAAGTTCCATGCCTAGCAGTAGAGAGCCAAGACAGAATTAACTTGATGCTATTTTTGTAGACTTTTTGTCTCATACTGCTTTCTTTGAGTATTTTATGTCTTATGGGTGTGTATTTTTTTTTCTTTTAAAATTCTGTTGTTTAAATTTTTGTTGTTGCTTATTTCTTTTATAAATAGAGAAAAAGAAAGGGTATACTGTTAGGTAGGTGGGGAGTGGAAGGGTCTGGGAGGACTTGGAGTGGAAACTGTGATGAGTATATTTTGTACGAAAATTTTTAAAAAATTACTGAAAAAGGAAAGACTAACAACTTGCTAGTTGTAGAAATAGCTGAAAAATACTTCTAATTTAAAAAGGAAACAATGACCAAGCCACGAAAAACATTTGATAAATACTTTTTAACTATTCAAAGGAAAATTGAAACAGATTTAGAATGAAGACATTTCACTTTAAGAATAATGTTCTTTCTTAGACTACTGGATGATAATTCAAAGGATCAAAATAAAACCTACATGACCTACTACAGTCTAGACCTTCCAGCTACTCCAAACTATCTCTTCAGATTCACCACTCCATCCCATTCTGGACAGTAAGGCCTCTATCATGGGAGTAATCTTCTGGAAGGGCGATACACAGTGCACCTGGGCTCCTCCTTAAGGAGCCCTCAGGCCCATCCCTGGAAGCACTCTCCGAGCATTTCAAGCTGCCAGAATTTTGTTTGGCTTATTTGCAGTACTCAGAACAGTGGTGCTGGACTGTCTTAAATACTTAACCAATTGATGTCAAAAGGTGTATTTTTAGAACATATCCAAGGCAGTTTTCACCTTACACATTAAGTTTGGCTTCACTATGCAAAAATTCAGGCGCCAAAAAACCCCTCCCCAATTAGAAAGGAAAAAAATAAGAAGTTAGAAACTTACCATGTTTACATATAAAACTGAGGAACTCCTCAATTTCTGCTAAAGTCTGTACAGACTGTAACTTGGCGAGTCTACTTCTATACAAGAGGACATCAATACTAGAATAATTCTAGGAAAAAAGGAAGTCAGATTTGTTATAAAGGCAATTTACTACTTAAAACTTTGAATATAGTTTTAAAAAGCATGATATAGCCACTACCCTATAAATGTAAGAATCAATCAGTGTATTTCAGAGTACTTAATAATTATGCCTTGGAAACATTTATTAAATGGATTAAATTTTTAAAATTTAGGGTTTTAATTACATTCTGGTTTAACTGTACCAGTATGATCAGGGTAATCTGGTCATCGTGGTCCTTGGCTCTGTCATCTCTGACCTATTCTCCTAGTGAGGGCCCACTCCAGGCCTACTTACATGGCCGGCAGCCATCATGGTCCTTGGCTCTGTCATCTCTGACCTATTCTCCTAGTGAGGGCCCACTCCAGGCCTACTTAAATGACAGGCAAATGCATCCGCAAGTTACCTTCCTAATCGGCACTAATTTAAAAGTCATAGTATCTTATAATGTACACTTACGAACCACAGAAGCTAGGTTTGTAAAAAAGTATATCTTTGCGTGTATGAGTGTGGATGCATGACAGGGTACAAGTGTCAGAGGACAACCTTGGGCGTCAGTCCTCTCCTTCCTCTTTTGTTGGCTGTTGTACACACCATGTTAGAGGGGCTGTCCTAGTTTGCTTCTTTGTTGTGACACTAAAATACCATGCCCCAAAACAACTTGGAGAGAGAAGGATGTACCTGGTTTACAGGCTACTGTTTTACTACCAAAGGAAGCCAAGGAACTCAAAGCAGGCACTTAGAGGCAGGAACTGAGGCAGAGGACCACAGAAGAATAAATACTGCTTAGTAGCTTGCTTCCCAAGTACATTCAGCTTTCTTTCTTTTTCTTTTTTTAATGATTCCTTTTTTATTTTTTATGTGCATTTGTGTTCTGCTTGCATGTATGTCTGTGTGAAGGTGTCAGATCCCCTGCAACTGGAGTTACAGACAGTTGTGAGCTGCAAGTGGATGCTGGGAATTGAATCCCCCTGGTTCAGCTTGCTTTCTTAAACAACTGGGAACCACCTGCCCAGGCTGGTACCAGCTGGTAGGCTAGGCCCTCCCATCACCAATTAAAAAAATGCCCCAGAGATATGCCCAAGACCAATCTGAATGGGACAAATCCCTCAACTGAGATTTCCTCTAACCAGCACATGGGGTGAGCTTCTAGAGATGCTCCATCTCCTATTTCATCAGAAGCATACTGCAGTTAAAGATACTGTATCTACTTCTAGTTTTACATGGCTCCTGGGAATCTGATCTGGGTGGCCGTGTTAACATATACCATCTTCACTGAGCCATCTCTCCAGCCCCAAAACCAAGTCTTCCTAGTTAGTTTACTAATTTACTTTAAAATGGTAAAAAAAAAAAAAAAAAAAAAAAAGAAAACAATAAATGCCTATATTTCTAAAATTTATGTTGGTAGACTCTTAGTGATTCAGAGAGGAAACAGTCCAACCCACAACTATGAAAACAAAGAAGAAAGGGCAGAAAATGAATAGGACATGTGATCCAATTTCCCAGTCAAATTCTGCAGGGTTAAACTTTACATTGCTTTTAACTAGGTCTTTCAGAATAAATGGAACACATTTTAAGCAAGTATTAACCTCCCTGGTATGACTACCTAAAGAATATTTTGTGTTATCTTGAATACTACTGCGCTGGGGCCACCCAGAGAGATTGGATCTGTCTGTGCATTTATTTATAAATCAAGTAAACTTCAATACAACTATTCCACAGAGAAAATTCTACATTGCATAGTGTGAGAAAAACTAAACTAAAGAAATAACAAAAGGCAGAACATTTACAACAGTGGGGAAAAAATATTGAGACAAAGGATGTAGAATGCTATTAGAAGAATCCAAAGAAAGAACAGGTACTATATGAGAGAGTATAGAGAGGATTCTGCTTGGTGGTGGCAGTGGTGTGTCTGTGTGTGTGTGTGTGTGTGTGTGTGTGTGTGTGTGTGTGTGTGTGTGTGTGTGTGTATGAGAGAGAGAGAGAGAGAGAGAAAGAAAGAAAAGGGGAGAGAGAGAGAAAGAGAGAGAGAGAGAAGGGAATGTGCATATATGTGAGGTGGGAGGGAGACGAAGAGATTATTTAAAGAAATCTAAAGTAAGACACTTAAAACTATTATAAAAACAGTATACGTCATATAGATCTGTCTGCCTTACTTGCATGAAATTCTGAATGCCATTTTTAATGTAGTATGTGGCTCTGTCAATGTCATCCTGCAAGATGTAAAGAAGACTGAGCTCTTGACTATACTGAAGCTCCAGGACCATCTGCTGCAGCTCCTTGTGCATGGCTTCATCCACCAATGTTAGCAGAGACTGGTCGCCTTCTCCTTGAAGCAGAAGCTTCAGTTTGCTCCGGATCACATATGGCAGATAAGTCTCCTGCAGAACCACAACAGTCAACTCTTGATTTAGAACACCATTTGGGTGACTGCAATTGTTTTCTATTTGAACATTCTTAGGAATAATGTTACAGTTCATATACTTTATCAGGCTGGAGGGAGGTTTGGAACAATAAACTTTTATTGAACCAGGAGAAGAGAGTCATGCAGAAGGAAAAACTTTCATATAAGCAGATATGCATAAATTCACATAAGTCATATACAAACTCACACATACATATTCATACACCTCCATGTAAACTAGTTGGGCCCAGCTACATACTTACCTCATAATTATATACTCTCTCACACACAGACACACACAGACACACACAGACACACACACACACACACACACACACACACAGACACACACACACACAGACACATATATCCACACTTACATTTGTATGTGAAGCAAAAGAACAAGTGCCAGTGTAGAAAGGATTCACTCATTTGGATAAAAAATGAGCTTCAATCTTTATTGAAATAAGAAAGAAAAAACTTCTACCCTTTTATTGCTATGAATTAAACCCAAGTCTGTAAGAAGAAAGCTTTGTCCTCTTTTAAGACTAAGCCTGTCTTCCTGTTTGGAAAAGACCTGTTCCATCCCAGGTAGGGGAAGCTTGCCTGTTCTTTCTGTTCTCTGTAGCTGCTGCTGCTGCTTCTTCTTCTTCTTCTTCTTCTTCTTCTTCTTCTTCTTCTTCTTCTTCTTCTTCTTCTTCTTCTTCTTCTTCT
>JADRCD010193286.1:18686-33166 GCA_019843815.1 Montemys delectorum | reverse complement strand
TCTTACTTAGGAACCAAATCAAAAAGCACGAGGAAAATGGTGACCTGGAGCTGGAGGTGTGGCTCAGCAACAGAGCTGTGCTACTCTCCTGACACTCATGCTGTCATGGCATGTGTAGCTGGCATCCGTACATATACACACATGCACACATGTACACATACACACAGGTACACACACACAGGTAACACCACACACCACATACCACACACACACACACACACACACACACACACACACACACACACTACAACCCAACATACCTAACACACACACTACAACACCACAATATACCACACAGACACATAGACACACACACAGACAACACACACACGCACACATACCACGCACCACATACCACATACCATACACACAGTGCAACACCACAACATACCACATACACAGGCAACACACACACACCACATACCACACACAAACACATACACACACACTACAACTCAACATACTACACACACACACAGTATAACGCCACAATATACCACACACACGTGTACACACACACAGACAACACATACACATACCATGTACCACATACCATACACACATGCTGCAACACAACATACCACATACACACACGTGTACACACACACAGACAACACACACATACACACACACCACCACCACCACCACCTCGTAACTGACTCAATAAAAGTTATCAAATGGCCATTCATTTCCTAGATAACATGCACTTGACTGATTCTATCTGCATGTATGCCTCAGGAGCACACAGCTACGCCTGTCTTTGTACGTTATCTTTGTTGGGTTCTTCTATCAGAGAACACACATCTGAACCAAGACACCTGTAAGTGCAGATGCTTTAAGGAGGTGCAACAGGCGGGAGCTCTGTGCAGTGCCCGACTGTTCCTGGTCACCAGCAGGTTCTGCGGCCTCCTCAGAAGCCACTCTTCTTTACGAGTTTATATCTTTCTTCAACTGCTCCTGTGCTCGCTCGTGTATATGTGTGTGGAAGCCAGAACAACCGTGGATGACGTCTTTAGGAAGGACATACTTGAGACAGGTTCTCTCCTTGGTCCAGAACTTACCAGCCAGGCTATTCTGGTCCTCTTGTTCCTGCCTCATTCTACAAGAATGAGCCACCAAGCCCAGCTTTTTCTTTTTACCTGAGTTCTAAGATGCAGGCTCTGCTCATGAGGGTCATCCAGAAAGCGCTGTCTGAATGGACCTCTCCAGCCCCAAGTTCTGCTTTTAATGTTACATATTCATGCTCTTGATCCTACTCACTTGCCACAGATCTCAAGTGTTTCTAGCTAGGCAATGTCTTCCAGATAATCAGCTTTCCCTTCCCTCCCAAGTACTCTTATTCCTTTGTGTTTTGTCTTTCTGGTCTACGGTGCTGCTGGTTGCTACAGCAGGTGGGTCGTCACCTGGGTCACACCAGAGCAGCCGGCATTCCAGATAACTGCAGCATCAGAAACAGGGCCAGTCTTACCTCAATGAGCTTCCTCTCGTAGGAGCTTGCTAGTTCCTCAGCAACTTCCCCAGGCTTCTGTTCAGGGACTGTGACTTCTGCATCAACATTCCAGAGACTAGGTACAACTTTAGGAAAAGAAAGACACTCAGGTAAGTGTTTTAATATGCACTGGAAACTACACTCCCTTATTTTAATACATGTATTTCACTTATTTAATATTTATGCACATATGTGTGCGTATGCCCAATTTCTCCAGAGAGAAAGGTCTCAATAAGGAAAAATTACAAGTAGTCATTACATTAACACTACAGCACTTCTATCCATGAGCACCAGAACAAGGGATGGTTAGGGTCTTCTGAAGGTGGAGGGGTACTGGAGTTCTGCACAGAGCTGGACAGTGACCCTATCACCCTGAAGCCTTGGGGGAAAGAAGAAATGTCTCAGCGGCACACAAGCTCATGCAGACAACTTTCATATTGGCCAAACATTTTCTCAAACAAAAAGAAAACATATTCTGGGAGGCGATGCCTTCCGACCATGTGCTCAGAACAGTGCTGCCAGGTCCCAGGCTGTGGTGCTTTGAATATGAACGGCTTCTTCCTTAGACCCACATGTTTGAATATTTGGTCCCAAGTTGAAGGAGCTGTTTGGGAAAGATTAAGAGGTATGGCCTTGTTCAGGAGGTGTGTCACTAGGGGTGGGCTCAAGCAAATCCCAGTGTGCACTCTGCCTCCTCTGTGCAGATCCAAGTGTGAGCTCCTAACTGTTTCCGCGCCCATGCCCCTGCCCTGCTATTGGAGATTCTATCATCTCTCTGTACCATAAACCTGAGGAAGCTCTTCCCAAGGTGCTTTGCTCATGGTGTTTTATCATAGCAATAGGAAGATAACTAATACAGAACTAGAACCAAGAGCCATTGTAAAGACCTTTAGATCCAAGAGTCTCAACAAAGTCTCCGAGACCAGCGCATCATCGATACAAGGCCATGCTAGGGAATCATGACACACAAGGCAGGCTTATCCATGAGCGCCTTTTTGTACTGAAGACCACATAATTAAGACGCTAGGAATGAGCGGTACAGCTGCAATGACACCTGGAAAACAAGAGCAAGACAGGGTAGAGTGCTGGACAGAGAAAAGGCCCAGTGACGTGCTTCACAAACATGGACTGGGCTCCATTTCCAGCACATGCTGAGAGGTGCAAGTCTTGAATGCCTACTAACCATAATGGGATTATAGTGAGGCAACACCAAGGCCTGAGGTAGCTCCAGGTGACAAGGAGCAGCCTGCAGAGCTGAAGTGAAAGCTTGGGGGCCTTCTAACTTCACGTGACCACATGGCTATCAGCAAAGGCTGGGCAGCCAGCAAGAGAAGCAAGGCCATTGGTGACAATGAAATGCCCTGGGTTCTGGAACTTTAAGTTGACCTTAACCATCACAGGAATGACTAGCAACACCTAACACTAGAATGACTTGAGAAAAGCTTAAAGGCTCCAGTGAAAGATGGTTCAAGGAGCATGTTAATTTAAATTCATTGCCTTTAAAATGTGAGTTATCTTTGTCCTAAAGAAAAGGGAAAGGCCAGGCGGTGGTGGCGCACGCCTTTAATCCCAACACTTTGGAAGCAGAGGCAGGCAGATTTCTGAGTTCAAGGCTAGCCTGGTTTACAGAGTGAGTTCCAGCACAGCCAGGACTACACAGAGAAACCCTGTCTTGAAAAACCAAAAAAAAAAAAAAAAAAAAAGAAAGAAAGAAAGAACGAACAAAAGGGAAAGTTGTAGAGGAAACAAAACAACAAAAACTACGGAGGCTGAACATCAGGCTAGTAAAGAAGGAAGGAAATTATAGCCCTGGTAGGAGCACAGAGCACATGACACATACCAAAGTACACTGTGACTCAGGTGGAGTGACTCCCGAAAGGGTGCACAGTGCCAGCCTGAGAGGCAAACAAGGATCAAAGCCCACAAGGGCAAAGGCAGTCAGAGTGGCCATCAGGAGGACAGGGCTCTGTCTGTGGGGAAGCTAACAGTAAGTAGGTCTGCACTGAGTGAAAGCTAGGTGCCTTACTCAAAACAGGGAGCTGGGGTCCTCCTCACACAGTGGCCTGTGTGCAATGCCAGCATGTCAGAGTCTACAGGAGTGCAAGCCTGCATTTCAGACTGGAATGGCTGCTCAGGGAGACTGCTGGAGGAGGAGGGGGAGAAGGGAGGAGGAGGAAGGGGTAGCAGTAGTCCCAACTCTTCTTTTAAAGGCAAAATAAAAGCCTGAATGAGAAGGTATAAAGTCCTGAAACAAGGAGATCCCTAAAGTTAGCAGAGGACAACAGGGGAGTGTGCTTCGAAGTAAATGCCAGGAAGCTGAAGTGCTTAAATGCAGGAATGCCCTGTAGACAAGGCACCGCGTGAAACTCAAAACTGATGAGTATGCAGAACAGCAAGCAACACAAAGTGCAAGAGGTGAAAACAGGCTGCCATGTAATGTGGGCTGAGGTCACTTATCTGATACCTTAGCATGTTTACAGCCACCACAGCAGTCACAAAACAACCAGTATGACAGTGCCAACGCTGGAGGTCAGCTGCAGGTCTGAGGTCTGAGGGAGGTATTCCTCACCCTCACACTGAGTCATCAAAAGTGCTCACAAATGAACTACCCACGTTCCAGAACACGCCTGCCTCCAGCAGCTCAGTACCAGCAGCTATGGCATCACCATTGCCAAGTGCGACACATTTCCACTGTCACCACTGTCCCTTATAAAGGCCCTGACACCACTTCCCATCTCTCTTCCTGGCTTCCCTAAGTGTCAGCTACCAGAGAAGGGATGAGGTAGCCTGGATGACTCCATGTGTCATTTCTAAAACAGCTTGCTCCTAAACAGCTGTTAGGTCCCAAAACCTGGGACAAATGGCCCAGGTGATATAATCAAAGTGGACACTGGCCACCAGGTTCTCCCAGCATCCCTCAGTCTCTACCTGTTACCTAGGTGGTCCTCCTGGCTGGCACCCTAACCCTCATCCTAAACTTCTCCAACCCAGGAGCTGGGCTGCCCTTCCCCAGTTCCCCTTCTCTATTTAATCCAACCATTTTGGCTTACTGTTTGGGTCTCCTGGTTATGGTCCCCCTCTCTCTTCTCTCCTTTCCTTCCCTCCCTCTCCTCACAGGACTCAGGGGACTCTCCACTCTGGACTCTCCCAGATGTCTGCCTCTGGCTATTCTCTCCCACCCATCTACAATAAACCTTCTCCTCCATCCTATCTAAGAACAGTCATGTTCCTTCTCCTTTTTTGGTTTTGTTTGTTTTGGAACTCACTCTGTAGACCAGGCTGGCCTCGAACTCAGAAATCCACCTGCTTCTGCCTCCCAAGTGCTGGGATCAAAGGTGTGCATCAACACCGCCCGGCTTCTCCTTTTTTAAATTCACAAACCACAGCAAAAACTCAACTAGAAAACTGATGTGATGACAGAAAGCATGAGGCATAAGCTCCTAGGTGGGACAAAGTGCACACAGCACCACAGTGTGAAGCAATGCTTGTGTAGGGGGTACAAGGGCTGGAAATGTACAGAGCATGAGGCAGGGTGTTTCTGTAGGGGGGCAACAGCTGGAAGTATTCACAGCATGTGGCATGGTGCTTCTGGGTGGGGGGAATAACAGCTGGAAGTGTACACAGCATGAGGCAGGGTGTTTCTGTAGGGGGGCAACAGCTGGAAGTATACACAGCTGTCCAGGTTTTCACACCTGTTGCTCTGGAGTGTGGCAAGCACTAGTTTAGTGTTTTCATCCTAAATTTCCAAAATCATTTGTACATGTTGAAATAAGCAAGTGTGACTCCTGCCATTCCATTTTAGAAAAGCAGAGCTATATCCACCAGAAGCAGAAGCTGTGCATCTGTAAGCCCTGGCCTTCTGCAAGCATGACCTTCTGAAGGAATTACTGTAAACCCTGCTATCTCGAAAGCCTATTAGAAGATTCCCTGGACCTGTTTGAATCCTATTTGTATGTCCTACATAGGCACTTAGGTGCTGTGTGGCTCATAACTGAGAGCAGAATGCAGATGGCACAGAACTTAGGGCCACATGGGCCTAGGCTCAATCCTGAGTCAGCCCCTTTCTGCAAATATGGCTGCCCCGGGCACAGTCCCCTGCTGGGGAGATAAATCCTCTGCTCTGGCAGGGTAATGCTGAAGGAATCTATGCAGAAATGGGTGAGGCAATCAACTGGATGCCTGGCTCAGACAGCATGCCCGTGTGAGCCCAGAACCCTGGAACCCTGACAAGAGCAACTGGGAACATCAGGCTAGGACTGGATAGCTTCCATTTCTCTGAAGCCAGAAGCCAGCCAGATCAAGTCACTAAGCAGCTCTTCAATATTAATCTCATGAGCCACAGTCATCTGACTGCATATGGAAAGCTTACTACAGTGGACAGCAAAGGCAGCGCAGCCACCTGTGCCCACCCAGCTACTGGGGTAGTTTGTGGTACATGTGTAAGTCGGCAAGCATGCTCAGCCTCCATTTCCAGTCCTTCAAAAAATGCAAATCTACTTTCTCCTGTGGTTTTATTTCTTTAAAAGATTTGCTTTCTCAGCCTATATGGCAGCTCATGTTCTCAAGAGACTGACGAAAGGGTGGGCACTGAGTTTGAAGACACAGAGCTACAGAGTAAAGCTTGATCTCAAAATAAATAAAAATTAAAAATAACAACTTTACTGCCCAAAGAAAAACAATCCTTTTCACATTTCTAGGCTTTAACTTGACATGGGTAAGAGACCTGAAAATCAAGGACAGGTGGAGTCTAAACCCAGCCATCCTGGGAGCCATGGGAGCCACGGGAGCCACGGTACTGCTGGCTTTACTCAAAGCATCCTTGCTCACCTCGTCCATGCAGCTACTAGAGAAGATGGGCAACCATGACAAGAAGGGACGTTAGCATTTACTGGATGCTCCATAAGTATTGGGCACCACTTCAGAGTCCCACCCTTGTTCTCTGATCACCATCCTTAAATAATGTCCAGGGAAACAGAAAGTGATGTCACCATCACTGTGAGCAAGGGTGAGCAGGTACTACTGGGCACAGGACCCCATCACAGTGGTCAGTGTCAGACAGTGGTAACATTCACACAGATTTGTGATGATACTACTACAACCCACATCACTGGAATGTACACTCAAAACTGGTCCACTGCTGGTTGTAAATTATATCAACTATAGCCATCGTAAAAGCTTGATTATAGGATTACTCCTGGCCACATACTTGCTAATATGTCCACATGTAAACACACGTGAATTCATGTACCCTTACTGGTTTTCCTTTTTCTACAAAATACAAAAGGCCATGGTGTGATGCAGCTCTTTCATTCCTAGCAAGCCTTGGCACCTCCATTCCCCCTGGCCCTGGCATAGAATCCTCGCCCCTTTACCATAGTTTGACCCACAAGGCTCACGGTTCCAAGTCAGACAGCCCCACCTACAGTTATACAGCTGTGCACATGAGAACACAACTAAGGTCAATAGGGGTGGCATTTAAACATGGCAACTAGCAAATCCCCAGGGTGCTCTGTGTTAGTGACCTGTCACCATGCTCCTGTGGTCTTCCTCAGCTTCCAGACTTACTAACCCAAGCACAAGGCTCCTGGAGTCCATATCAGTGCTACTTTTTTTTTTTTAAAACTTTTATTGCATTATGATGAGAACAGTTACATGATTTCAATTTATCTGAATTTGTTAACATTTAAAAACATATTTTAAGAAAAATCACATTCTTGTTTCCCTTTTGCACCCCAATTTCTCCCAGAGAACCCCCCTTCAATACCTACCTTTTTTGTCATATTCTTTAAAATTTATATTATACCAATAAAAATGAGTATTATAAAACTTGTTTGATATAAAACAACAAACAATTTAACAGTCTTATGTAGACGCTCATCTACAGCAATAGTGAAAATACATTTTTCTCAATATAAATTTTAAATAAGTCCAAACATATTAACTGTATATTTCAAAATAACACATCACTACTAGTATTTTCTTAAATGAACATAGATATATAAAGTTTTTTTGTTTGTTTGTTTGTTTTGTATTTAGCAGAGCTTAAAATCTTGGCTTTTACTGTGGTACAAGCCCAAAATAAGAACAATTTTTAGACATTGGATTTCATTGTAATAAGGCTGTACTTCAATGACCCCCACATCGCCAAAGGATTTTACCTCCATCGTAGCTAAGCTGAGAGTTGATAGTTCTGCTGCGCCAAGAAGTGAATTATAGGCATGATTTTTGGATACAGACTTCCTGATATGGTCAAAGATATTTGACTTGAGTGAGTGACTTTATTCTCAGCCCACAGAGAACAGGTTACATTTATTTAAGAAATGGTGTAGGTATTAAAATGGTCTATCCATAAAGTCATTCACCAACTGTTTCAATGAACAATGGTTCTGCTTGGAGGGTGGCACAGACATTAGGTGTTGGTGAGAATCTGGTTCATTGGCTGTGATAATTTGGAAAAGCATTCATCTCAGAGAAAGAGTAACTTATAAAGTCCTCTTCTTCAAACTTGAAACAAGAGTTACAAACATCAAACAAAGCATTCAGTCTCATTCTTTGTTGTTTTCTTACAAGCAAATTCCCTAGTTGTCTATGTTTCTTTTGGGTATATAAATAATTTTGAAATATATAAGGTGTTCTGAAAACCATAGTATAGTGTAAAAACATGAAATAAACAATACTACTAATAGAGAGGCTGAGATATGAGAAGAAAGATTTCAAGACTCTTATGTTGTACACAGTCAGACACTGTCATAAACAAACAAGCTGAAAGTGTATATAGATTGTACAATATTGGACTTATTTCTCCAATTACCAAATTAGAAAGACCATTGGATGATAAATTTCTAATTCCTCATATTTTTGGATTTCAATCAATTAGGATATGTTGGTAATATTAATTTTCATATTAAGATATTAAGAAAAAGTAATTGTTACTTCCTGTTGTTTTTGTGGTAAGAGGTGGAATTAGGTTTGTGTGGATTTGTTGAAAGATTACTTTCTTGTTTCTTCTAGGGTGTGGTTTTGCTCCTTATGTTGATGTTTTCCATCTATTATCCTTTGTAGGGCTGGATTTGTGGAAAGATATTGTATAAATTTGGTTTTGTTATGGAATATCTTGTTTTCTCCATCTACGATAATTGAGAGTTTTGCTGGGTATAGTAGCCTGGGCTGGCATTTGTGTTCTTGTAGGGTCTATATGACATCTGCCCAGGATCTTCTAGCTTTAATAGTCTCTGGTGAGAAGTCTGGTATAATTCTGATAGGCCTGCCTTTATATGTTACTTGACCTTTTTCCCTAACTGCTTTTAAAATTCTTTCTTTATTTAGTGCATTTGGTGTTTTGATTATTATGTGACGGGAGGAATTTCTTTTCTGGTCCAGTCTATTTGGAGTTCTGTAGGCTTCTTGTATGTTCATTGTAGAGAGCCACACCCGAGCTGGCTCAGTCGCCATTACAATATGGCGCCAGCATCCAGTGTCTTCTCCCTGTAAACAAGTAGTCTGTGTACGTGCTAAGGGCCAGAGCGCGCCAAGTCACAGCCTATCCCGGGGCATCACATGAGGTAATGAGCAAACAGCCAATCAGAGGTGAACACGCTGCTCCAGGGTATATATAAACAGTGCCTTTTCAGGGCTTGGGGTCCTCCTCTTGAAAATGCAATAAACGCTTGCTGCAGAAGGATCCTGGTGTCCGCGTGCGTTCTTGCTGGCGAGACGATTGCGCGGATCACAGTTCATGGGCATCTCTTTCTTTAGGTTAGGGAAGTTTTCTTCTACAATTTTGTTGAAGATATTCACCGGCCCATTACATTGGGAATTTTCACTCTCTTCTATACCTGTTATCCTTAGGTTTGGTCTTCTCATTGTATCCTGGATTCCCTGGATGTTTTGCGTTAGGAGATTTTTGCTTTTTGCCTTTTCTTTAACTGTTGTGTCAATGTTTTCTATGGTGTCTTCAGCCCCTGAGATTCTCTCTTCTATATCTTGTATTCTGTTGGTGATGCTTGCATCTATGACTCCCGATTTTTATTCCTAGGCTTTGTAGCTCCAGGGTTGTCTCTCTTTCTGATTTCTTTATTGTTTCTATTTCCATTTTTAGATTCTGGATGGTTTTGCTCATTTCCTTCATCTGTTTGATTGTGGTTTCCTGTAGTTCTTTAAGGGATTTTTATGTTTCCTCTTTAAGAGCTTCTAGCTCTTTACCTGTGTTCTCTTGTATTTCTTTGAGGGTGCTATTTATGTCTTTCTTAAAGTCCTGTGTCATCACCATGAGAAGTGATTTTATATCTTAATCTTGTTATTCCGGTGTAATGGTATGTCCAGGACTTGCTATGGTGGGAGAATAGGGTTCTGATGATGCCAAGTGACCTTGGTTTGTGTTGTTTATTTTCTTACGCTTGCCGCCAGCCATGTTATCTCTAGTGCTGCCTGCCCTTGCTATATCTGACTGGAGCCTGTCCTTCCTGTGATCCTGGTTGTGTCAGAACTCCTCAGAGTCAAGCTGTCTCTCTGATCCTGTGATTCTGTGATCCTGTGATCCTGGGCTTGTTAGAACCCGAGTCACTGGGCTGGCAGAGTTCCTGTGTGCCTGATCCTGCTGGTCAACCTTTTTTTTTTTTTTTACTTTTTATTTTTACTTAAGACAGGGTCTCAGTGTCTAGCTCTGGCTAATCTGGAACTTACTATGTAGACCAGACTGGATTCATAGAGCTCCATTTGCCTCATCCTCCAAAGTGCTAGGATTAAACGTGTGTGCTGCCATGCCTAGCTCACTACCATTCATTTTAAATCAAGATAAAGAGGCTGGCAGAGCTGAGGACCTGAGCTGAGAACAAGCCACCCACCCAGTGACCAGGCTAAAAGAGCCCAGAAGAGCAGACAAGAGAAGAAAGCTCATAAAAGTCTCAAATATACTCAGAAATGAGAGAGCTTCAGGCCATGGGGGACTTCAAAGGGCCCAAGATCAAGAACATAGACCCTTGGTGTGAGAGAACCAAGGTTGGAGGCTCAAAACTGCCACCTGCAAAAGTCTGCAATTCCTGAAGACATTTTTCAGCCCATAGGCAACAAAAGCAAACCACAATTGTAGTTTGACCACAGTAGGAAATACAGGGACAAGAATGGAGCAGAGACTGAAGGAAAGGCCATCCAGAGACCTCCCCACCTAGGGATCCATCCCATCTGCAGACACCAAATCCAGATTCTATTGCTGATACCAAGAAGCACTTGCTGACAGGAGCCTGGTATAGCTGTCCCCTGAGAGGCTCTGCCAGATCCTGACCAACACAGATGTGGATGCTTACAGACAACCATTGGACTGAACATGGGGATCCCAGTGGAAGAGTTACGGTAAGGACTGAAGGAGCTGAAGGAGATTGCAACCCCATAGGAAGAACAATAATATCAACTGACAGGACCCCCCAGAACTCCCAGGGACTAAACCAAGAATCAAAGAGTGACCCATGGCTCCAGCTGTATATGTAGCAGAGGATGGCCTTATCTGGCACCAATGGAAGGGGAGGCCCTTGGTTCTGTGGAGGCTCAATCAATGCCCCAGCATAGGGGGATCCTAGGGTGGTGAGGCAGGAGTGGGTGTGTGGGTGGGTTAGGGAGCACCCTCATAGAGGCAGGGGAAGGGGAAATGGGATAGAGGATTTGCAGAGGGGAAACCTGGAAGGGGGACAACATCTGAAATGTAAATAAATAAAATAAAATAACCAATATTAAAAAAAAGATGATTTTTGTTCAGAAGAAAGGTGAGGGGCTGGTGAGATGCCTCAGCGTGTAAGAGCACTAACTGCTCTTCTGAAGGCCCTGAGTTCAAATTCCAGCAACCACATGGTGGCTCACAACCACCCATAATAAGATCTAATGTGTTTGAAGTCAGCTACAGTGTACTTATGTATAATAAGAAATAAATCTTTGGGCTGGAGCAAGCAGGGACTGAGTGAGCAAGGTTGACCAGAGCAAGCAGAGGTCCTAAAAATCTAATTCCTAACAACCAGATGAAGGCTCACAACAATCTGTACAGCTACAGTGTACTCAGATACATAAAATAAATAAGCAAATAAATTAAAAAAAGAAAGATAAAAAGAATTTCACATAATTAATGTGGAAATTCTGAATTATGTCCCTGGTCCAGGGACCTTCAAGGACAAGTCTAATGGCTGAAACTGTAGAGATGCCTACAGCACAGATAGGAAAAAGAAATAGCATCCTTGAAACTCAAGGTCATAGCAAAGTCTAATGCTTCCAGGCAGAAAAGATACATTTAGAAAAGAAATAATGTTGAAAGCTCACTTCCTTATGAATTCTCAAGAATGACAAAGGGTCAGGTCACAGCAGAAAGAAAAGAAGGAGCCACAGAACAGCACAAGACACCACCATGTAGCTGCGTTTCCTAAGAGGGGACAAAAGAATAGAGTTAAGGGAGGTAGGTTCATGTGGTGGCCAGGCCAGAGAGGCCACATTGACAGCACAGATAAGGGTTTGACTCAGGGGACAGGGAGTCAAGTAGATATAGAGAGAGGATGGGGAGGGGTGAGAGGCATGTTCATGCTGTGGTGACCTGGCCAGGGAAGTCTGCTAGATTATGGTGGCTCTCGAGATGAACTGTGAACACCCTCATGAAAACTATTGAGAAACAGATGGGAAGCAAGGGGTGTTAAGATACAGATTCCGGGCTTTGCTTGTTGAATATTAATGTAGGTCTGAGGGGAGGTCTAAGAATCCACATTTTAATTAATATTAAATGTGATTTCTACACACACAATAGTCTGAGGAGCAGCACCAGATTTAAAAAAAAGTATCCCGGGCTGGTGAGATGGCTCAGCAGGTAAGAGCACTGACTTCTGAAGGTCCTGAGTTCAAATCTCAACAACCACATGGTGGCTTACAACCACCCATAATGAGATCTGACACCCTCTTCTGGTGCATCTGAAGATAGCTACAGTGTACTTACATATAACAATAAATAAATCTTTAATTAAAAAAATCCCAAAGGCAAAACAAACAAACAAACCTGGGGAGTGGCACTAATACTCACTACTCCAGAAATAGGCAGAGGCATGATTATGGCTCCAGGCAATGCAGTGAGGCCTGTGACCTAAGCATGTGGAAGTCGTGCTGTCTACCTTCATGTCTCATGAAATGAAGCTATCTTCCAGCTACTAGCTACCAGAAACTCGTCAGAGTGGCTGCTGGAAGCTAACTTCCTACTCTGTGAGACATGTGTGGCCACAGAAGTTTTAGCTGAGCTGAAAATGAAGATTATGTGATCTACACTTTTCACCAAAGCAGAGTGATCTCTGTTTATGTGTAAAGGTATTCCTGTTACCAGTGGACACTGTTGGGGCATGTGTGTGGGGGCAGGGGAAAATGCATGTTCTTGGCATAGTGGTTTACAACAGAGGAAGCAGGAGGGGGTATACCTAGACATGCCTTGACACCTGTGGTCCCAAGGGTCTGGCAGAATCCACCATCTAAGATGGTGTGTGCTACAGTGGCTAGACTTGTCAGCTTGCTTAGACTAGTACCTATGGGTGCATTTATGATGGGCATTCCTGAAAGAATTAGACCAAGAGGTTCTAATCTTATCAGCTCCTTGATGGGTTCATCATGTGACAACCTTTTGGGAAAGAGTAACAAAATAGAATATGGGTTATCTGGAGGAGCACAGCTCTAAGTTTGTGACTCTGGGGCTAAACTAATCATGGCCTTTTCCTGTCCCTTTTCTCTGCCACCATGATGTGAGCCACTTGGTACCGCTAAGCCCTCTGGTCATGGTGGACAGAACCCTCTGAGACCATGCACCTAAACACATATTTGTTCCTTTAAGTTGCTTTGCTCCTGTGCTTGGTCACAGCAAAAGCTTCCTTTAAGTTGCTTTGCTCCTGTGCTTGGTCACAGCAAAAGCCAAATATACCCATCTAACTATGTACTGTGAGAAAGCTTGCAGCGAGGGAGAAGAGAGACCACACACGGTCCTGCACCTTGTCACTGCCTGTGTCCCTCAGCATAGACCACCATAGTGTCACAGCAATAAATAAAATAGGAATTTAGAAAGCACAACCCTCAACAGGATGTACATATGACACCCCTCCCAAGGCTCAGGGATCCTCGCTGAGGAGCAGGAGGCAGACAAACTGTAAGGGCCAGGATGACTTCAAGAAAACACTGGTTTAGACACAATAGGGTAGGTGCACACACAGCAATAGTGAGCATACACATAGGACCTCAAAGCAGACAAGATCCCAGCAGGAAAGGGAGAGGAGCTATTTGCACTTGATAGATTCTGCAGAGAGAAGGAGTCAGCTTTCTTTAACAGTTGAATGCTGGTTGGTCAGCCACACTCCAGGGTAAGCCCTGTCCCCAGGAGTAAGCAACACAAATTGCACTTAATATTTTTTAGGCTGTTGGTGAGGGGGGTGCTTCTTGGTTTTTGTTTTTGTTTTTGTTTTTAAGATTTAAGTTGAATGGGTAGGGAGATGAGGGTGGAGAGATCTGGGAGAACTTGGAAGGTGAATATGATCAAAATACATTGCACGAAATTCTCTAAAAGCTAATTATATATCTTATTTATTCAATAATTTATTTACTCTACACAATGACTGAAGATTCCCCTCCCTTCTCTCCTCCGCCTCTCCTTCTCACCTTACCTCTCCTCATTCCATCCACCCATCCCTCCCCGTTCTCCTCAGAAAAGGAAGGTCTCCCATAGATATCATCTCCCCCTGGTATTTCAAGTTGCAGTAGAACTAGGTGTATCTTTTTCCACTGAGGCTAGACAAGGCAGCCCAGTTAGGGGAAAGGGATCCAAAGGCAGGCAAAAGAGTCAGAGACAGCCCCCCTGCTCCTGCTGCTAGGGGTTCCACATGAAGACCAAGCTGTACTTATAAACAGCACTCAGGAGGCTCAGCCAAGGCTGTCAGAAAGTTGAAGCCACTATGGATGGATGGATGGATGGATGGATGGATGGATGGATGGATGGATG
>JADRCD010193286.1:0-17500 GCA_019843815.1 Montemys delectorum | reverse complement strand
TTAGTTTATCAAGTTGGCTGTTGTAGGTCAGTGTCATGGGTTCCATGGAGACTACAACAGGCTCCCAAACAGAAGGCTGCCCTGGACCAGTGAGGAGCCTGCTAGCCTGCTACCCGATTACATCTGGTTAGTGGCAAATGAGTAAATAGATAAGGGGACAATTTCTATTGACAAGGTCTGCAAAACTATTGGTTAGTTTTCTTGCAAATTCTACACAAGCTAGAGACACCTGAGAACAGGGAACTTCGATTGAAGAAATGTAAGTAGGTATGGCCTAACAGCAGGTCTGTGAGGCATTTGCTTGATTAATGACTGATGTGCAAGGGCCCAGCCCATTGTGGGTGGTTCTACCTCTGGGAAGGTGGTCCTGGGAGTTTAAGCAAGCAAGCAAGCAAGCAAGCATGTGAGAAAGCCAGTAAGCAGCATAGCTCCAATGACCACTGCCTTAATTCCTGCCTCTAGGTCCTGCCTTGAGTTCCTGTCCTGACTCCCTCCATGGAGACCTGTAAGGTGTAAAAAGAAATAAACCCTTTCCTCCTCAAATGCCTTTGCTCGTGGTGCCTAGTACAGCAGTAGAAACCATGCTGGAACAGACAAACTATAGACTCAAGAGACTGAGGAGCTGTTCTCTGCAGGGAGATCTGGGCCTGATTAAAATCTCAGAAGTGATTCACAGCTCCAGCGCAGCACCAGAGACTGGGCAAAGGAAAAGGCAAGTGTTCCAGCATCTACCAAGTCGTCACTCAGTAAGACAGAGGCGGCCAGCATGGATGAAACTCTACAGAGAAGAGCACTGGCACACAGGATGGATAAAGGTAGGTAACAGCACATCACATGGGGTCTGGCACACAGGATGGATAAAGGTAGGTAACAGCACATCACATGGGGTCTGGCAAGATGCAAGGGCTGAGGAAGGAGGTCACGTGACAGACAGCATCCTGGCAAGTGCTACACTGAGCTACATCCCAGCTTTCTTTTCATTTTTAAGAAAGGATTTCCCTAAGTTCTCCAGGGTAGCCTTGAACATGCAATCCTCCCACCTCCTTCCAAGTAGCTGCAACTGCAAACCCTATGTCACCAAGCTCCTGCTGCCCTGGAATTAGTTGAGAACAATTGCTCTCCTCTTGCCCAATACATTGGCACATTCAGTTCAGCTGTGCACTCTTCTCCCTAAAGTGAAACCTACCCTCAGCCCAGAACCCCAACTCCCCGCGCTCTCCTCAGTCCTCCTTCCTCTTTGCCTGACACGTCTTTCATCCCAGTCCTGGATCATTTATACTCATTCTCTTGGGGATTTCACTCAGGCCAGGGCTGCAGATACACTGCACTTGCAGCTTAGGAGTCTACTCGCGTGCACAAATCAGCTTGAGTGCCCCATATTCAGCAAAGGAAAACTTGACTCCAAAGAAGTCAAGAGCCAGTTGGTAGAACAGTGGTACTCTGAGTTGTGAGGAAATGGAAGGAGCCACCAGGCAGGAGCTGGAGGAAGATCCTGAGGTGGTTTCCTTGGGAAGGGAAGTAAAGCCACTTCTAAATCTATGACTTGCAAGTTGGAGAATGTGTATGACAAGTAGAGTCGGGAGCACACTACACCTTCCGTCTGGGGAGTTCTCACTTTCTTGTGAAGCAGTGACTTCTACAATATCAAGGTCAGTTTTACCCAGTGCTTACCCGGCATGTTTTACCCCATGCTTACCCAGCATGCACCAGGCCAAGGGTTTCATCTCCAGCACTGTGGAAACTAGGCAGGTCACCTGTAATCCTGGCATTCTAGATATGGAAGCCAGAGGCTTAGAAATTCAAGCTCGTCATTGATTTAATAGGGAGTATGAGGACTGCTTGGGCTACAAGAGAGCCTGTCTCAGAAATAAATAAATAATAAAATTGCTAAGGAGAAGACCAGAACGTTGACATACACCATCACCACATTCACAGTATTGTCCTATAACATAACGCCTACCCCACTTTATATATCAGAAAGGCAGGGGCAGAGAGAGATGGACTATAGTTGGATGAACCTTCCTGTACTTAATTAATTCTAACATTTAGGAGCAACTTTGCAGTTGGGGTACAGTGTATGACAGAGCAGGGCAGTGCAGAGGTTCCTTGTCTTCCTACTGAGGCCATTTCAAGTCTAACTAGAATTTGATCTCCTTGGCGGAGGATCTTGTGGAAAATTATCCAGCTCTATTCTAGAAACTTGATGTCGCGATATCACAGATAAGTTACCTCACCTTCTGTTAAACTGCCTGCTGTGCAAAACTCCCCTCCCCCAGTTTCTCCACCCCTCCATCCCTCCCCCAAAGCTGCAAAGGGGATACCAAGGTGTGCTTTTTATTGTTTTTTTATTAGATATTTTCTTTATTTACACGTCATAGGATATTTCCTTTCCCAGTTTCCCCTCAAAAAAAATAAAAAAATAAAAATAAAAATAAAAACAACAACAACAAAAAAATCCTGTTCCCTCCCCCATCCCCCTGCTCACCACCCCGCCCTCTCCCGCTTCCTGGCCCTGGCATTCCCCTATATTGAGGCATAGAACCTTCACAGGGCCAAGGGCCTCTTTCCTCCCATTGATGATTGATTTTGCAGTCCTCTACTATGCACATGCGGCCAGAACAATCAGTCCCCCCATATGTACTCTTTGGTTGGTGGT
This sequence comes from Montemys delectorum, assembly GCA_019843815.1. NCBI lineage: Eukaryota > Metazoa > Chordata > Mammalia > Rodentia > Muridae > Montemys > Montemys delectorum. The sequence goes on along the minus strand of JADRCD010193286.1, from coordinate 14,844 downwards.
TTAGTCCCTGGGAGCTCTGAGAGTACTAGTTAGTTCATACTGTTGTTCGTCCTAAGGGGCTGCAAACCCTTCAGCTCCTCGAGTCCTTTCTCTAGCTCCTTCATTGGGGACCCTGTACTCAGTCCAATGGATGGCTGTGAGCCCTACTTCTGTATTAGTCAGATACTGTCAGAGCCTCTCCAGAGGCAGCTATATCAGGCTCCTGTCATCCAGCACTTGCTGGCATCCACAATAGTGTCTGGATTTGATGACTGAATATGGGAAGGAACCTCTTATCCTAAACATTCAGAGCTGTACTTGGGTCCTTAGTACCTGAGTACACTCCCAACTGTAATACAGACTTTCAGTTGGCCATGAACTATGTCTGAGTGGTCATGTGCTGGAGCACTTGGGTGGCACCAACCTGAGGCCCCATCAAGCAAGCATTATAATGAGAGCCACTATAACTACCACAACAACTCTGGGAGGGAAAACAGGACTGTTCTCTCTGAGAACAGAAAACTGACTATTCAAATTACGTAACAGGAACAAATTGTGAGACAGGTGAGTGGGGTGGCAGAGTCCCACCTGCTAACTCTCCTGCTGCAGTGGGCTTGGAGACACTGTCTCCATTTAGATAATGCTGGAGTCCAAGTCTGAACTGAAAATCTCATTTTCCTTCCAAGAAACCCTCTCTTCTGTCCACGTGGGTTATATATGATTGTGTCAGCACCAGAGTTGATGAAGACTAGTGAGACAGCTCGCTGGGTAAGGGAGCTTGCTACCGTGTCTGATGCCCTGAGTTCAGTCCCTGGGACCCACACAGTGGAGCAGAAAACCAAATCCTACAGAGTGTCCTCTGACCTCTACATCCATGGTCTGACATCCTCTCACAAGAGTGAATAAATATATGTGATTAAAAATTTTTAAAGAACTCTAAACAAACCCAATAGTCCATGAAAACTGTCTTTACAAGGGGACAAGAGGGCTCAGTGCATTGACTGCTCTTCCAGAGGTCCTGAGTTCAATTCCCAGCAACCACATGGTGGCTCACCACCATCTGTAATGGGATCTGATGCCCTCCTATGGTATGTCTGAAGACAGCTACAGTGTACTCCCATACATAAAATAAATAACTTAAAAAAAACAAACAAACAAAAACAAAAACCAAGGGCCCCAACAGCCTGATGTGTATTGAAAAGAGACTTTAGGTGTACAAGAGACAGACAGCAGGTGGTGGAGCAGTTGCAACAAGAGCTCAGAGGGGATGGAAGAAGAAGCCCATCCAGCACACCATAAAAGCTCTGTGACAACACTACTTCAGGGGTCTGAGCTCAGACACATGGGGGCATGAAGTTCAGAAAGAGAAACATACATTTAACTTGTTTGCCTGCAACTACATGTGTAGACATGTACATACTTAAAGACTTCTATCTGCACTAAAGGTACAGAAAAAATGTCAAGAGTGTATTCCCATGTTCCATTCATAAAGCCTGTGCCTAGGACATATGATAAGTGTCAGGGGACAGGGGACAGACCTCTGGGGTCTCAAAGACACCTGTTTTTCCAAGAATAAGAGCCTGCCATACTTAGTAGACTACGCTAAGGTTATGATAGCAGGACAGGTATGTAAGGAAAGCGTGATGTGATGGGGTGAGCGAAAGAGGTGTGGGTTTTAAAGAGTCTCTGTGTGTGTGTGTGTGTGTGTGTGTGTGTGTGTGTGTGTGTTTGGATGTCTGAGTGCTGTGCATACACATGTTTCACAGCTTAAGTGTTGGTCTTTGGCTCCCATCTCTGAGATGGGTTCTTTTGCTTGCTGCTGCAGAGCACGCTTGCAAGCCTGGTAATTTTGGGGGATTTCTTAGCTCCACTTCCTATCTCTCTGTAGCAATGCTGAAATTATAGATACATGATACAGCAGGTGGCTTTCCATGGGTTCTGAGGATCTGAACTCAATTCTTCATGCTTGAACAGCAAACATTTTACCCACTAAGCCATCTCCTCAGCCTAACATGTGGTTTTTAAAGAACACAGTTATTAAATACCCATCAGACACTTCATCTGAGGTTGACTTCAAAGCCAACTATTCTGGGGGTGAGCAAACCAGCACCTGCTAAGTGGTACTTTCCCCAGAATGTCCTATTAGTGATTTTCACCATCCATCCTAGAGAGACCCCTACTAGAACAGCCGACTTGGCAACAGGCTTGTGCAGTGACAAAGCCTTCAAAATGTCCTACACAACCCACCTGACTCTTCAGCATACCTGGACACTGGTTCTCCTGTTTCACAGAGAAGCATCCTGCTGTGACAGATACCGAATAAACCCACTCAGGTTCTGGGAAGGCAGAATCAGGCCTCAATCAAGTCTGTGGACTCTTCTAAGAGATCGCCTATAACTAAACCCCATAGCTATTCACCCTAGTCTAATGCCCTACATGTGTCTGGCCAAAATAAAGGGCTCAAGTAGGGCACTAGCATCCCTGAACAAGTCAGAAGCATCTGTCTATTCTCTTTGTATAGGGTGTCTGGGAGCTGCATGCATGTCACCTGCATATGGAGACAGGATCTCTCCATATGGCTGGACCTTGCCAAGCCTGGTAGGGTGGCTGGCCAATGAGCTCCAAGGACCTGCCCATCTGATTCGCACTACTAGGATCTTTCTCAAAAATACAGAGTACCACTCAAAACAAAGGACTAGAAAACACCAATGAACAAGGAAATAAATATGGAGATTGATACAACTTTTTGATATGCTGTTTTCGTTAAATCTACCAGCCTTGGAAGACAAAGCTATGGTAGTGGCTCCCCAGAGCAAGCTGGCTGCTAAGACTAGACTATCGGCATTCAAATAAGATCCTGCCTCAGTGCCTAAGGTGGAAGAGCAATCAAAGATGGTGCTCACCATCCACCTCAGGCCTCTATATGCATATGCACACATGTGCATATGTGCCTGCACATACACAAAAATTGGGGGGAGGGAAGGATATTGTTTTGATATATGGCCACTGCCTTGCTCAAGCTTGCTCCTCCTCTCCTTGCTGCTTTTAGCTGACATCCATGATGACCTTGCTCAGCAGCCACACTTACATACTAATGTCTGTCTGCTTCCTCCCTGAGTGAGATCAGCTGGTGCAGAGGCAGTCAAAAGGGGAGAATGCCCTCGTTTTCTGCTGGGCCAGATTTGATTTGGATTCACTAGTAATAGCAAAAGCCAGCAAAATCAGATATAACACAACTCCTGGGACCCATGCTCTACCCTGTGGGGGTTAGCCAACTAACACTCTCTAACCACTGAAGGAGAAAGGCCATTTCGAGGGTGAAAGTCAGGTATACACTACCAGCACCAACACTGGCAATACTCAAGATCACCAGTAAAGGTGCCTCCAGAGCTCTGACAGCTTCCTCCTCCTTCCAAAACCCAGAGTCTAAAGCGATCCCCACCACTCACAAGCTACTCTCCTGCTACAGACCCTGTAGGAAACATCCTAACTGTCGTCTGGGACACTTGGCCCCAGTTTTGTCCCACCACTGACTCTACCCCGACCAAGTCCAGCCCAGCTCCAGGGAAGACATGTAATCAGGTCTGGCAGATGAGAGCTAACAGGACGACTCAGTCCCAGGTGAGCTGGAGATGGAACCATCCTATCTATAGCTCCTACACTTCAGGACTGCCACTGGTTAGGAAGCCTCCCTCTTCCACCCTGGATTGGAACTAAGGAGGGGAAGCAGACCCATTAGTAACAGCCAACATAGAAAGATAGAGAAATGAGGGAAAAGGTAAAAGATTAAAACAGACAGACAGATCCAGAGACAGATTGGATCCTGTATCATCAGGCTTCTCCCTGGTCATCCATCTCATGATCTGGATAAACCTTTTATCAAATATTATATCATGAAACACTCCTTTCATACAAACCATATTAGCTGTTTGCAGGGCTTCTCTACTCAGGATTAAGCCAAGTGTCTTGTTTTGTTTACAATAATGAATTCTATGTGACAAATAGACAAGCACTTATGCTTAATAAATACCAAATCCTCTTAAGAACCCAGATAGTTCATAAAATTGCAATTAAATACTGATTAATTTTTCTAATCTGATCTAATTTTAGAAGTCACGTAGAAAATATGAAAAACTGACATTAAAAAAGCAAGCTGCTACAAATACTACAAATGGTATAAATCACAAAAAGGCAAGATTTGATTAGACAAAGTAAAAAGTTGATCTTAGTTTAAAAATTGCACAGAAAAATTAGGGAAAAGGATATTTGCCACAAGAGAAGCACAGAAATGGTATCATAAATAAAAAGTACATAAATATCTAATTTTAAAGTAGAACATTTTTTAAATGTCCCAAGCACAATAGCACCCATCTGTAATCCAACACTTAGTAAGACAAAGAGAGTGTTCAGTTCAAGACTAGTCTGTGATACAGAACACCTGTCTTTTTTTCGAGACAGGGTTTCTCTGTGTAGCCCTGGCTGTCCTGGAACTCACTCTGTAGACCAGGCTGGCCTCAAACTCAGAAATCCGCCTGCCCCTGCCTCCCAAGTGCTGGGATTAAAGGCATGCACCACCACTGCCAGGCAACAACATCTGTCTTAAAATAAAAATAAATAAAACAACTAATTAATATTAGAATAACATTGACAAAAGTGTATTCAACTCTAAGACCCAAGAGAACAAGCAGAACAGTCAATATATTTAGAAAAAAAGGAATAAAACCAAATCTACAGTTTAATTATTAAGAACTGAAGGTTCCAGTTTCCAGCTGTTCCTGGAGCAAGTCCTCTGCCACAGAGTTCCATAACCAGGTGCCTCTGGAAGGGACAAGCCACCAAGGAGGCTCCAGAAGGGAGGAAGTCTCCCAGGAGTACAAACAGGCCTGTGAGTGCAGTTAGGATCACCATTGCTGCTCAGATGAACCCGCTCAGAAGCCTCAGGACACAGGAACCGAGGAGCAGCCAGGGACAGGGGCTTTCGGTTTCTATATGTGCCCAGAGCTGACCCTGTACCACAGCTCTCCATACTTAACTTCCTCGGGGAAAGAGCTGGTCTCCCAGGAGTACTGACATAGAGGCTTGCAGGAGGACCAAGCCACAGTCAGAGACAGCAAGACCAGCTAACACCAGAGATAACAAGGTGTCAAAAGGCAAGGGCAAAAAGATAAGCCCCAGAAACCGAGGCCACTTGGCATCATCAAAACCCAGTAATCCAACCACAGCAAGCCCTGGTTACCCCAACACACCAGAAAAGCAAGACTCTAATTTAAAATCACAACTCATGATGATGATAGAGGACTTTAAGAAGGGATTTAAATAACTCCCTTAAAGAAATATAGGAGAACACTGGTAAATAGGTAGAAGCCCTTAAAGAGGAAACACAAACATCCCTTAAAGAACTACAGGAAAACACAATCAAACAGGTGAAGGAACTGAACAAAACCATCCAGGATCTAAAAATGGAATTAGAAACAATAAAGAAATCAGAAAGAGAGACAGCCCTGGAGATACAAAACCTAGGAAAGAAATGAGGAGTCATAGATGCAAGCATCACCAACAGAATACAAGAGATAAAAGAGAAAATTTCAGGTGCAGAAGATACCATAGAAAACATTGACACAACACTCAAAGAAAATGCAAAATGGAAAAAGTTGCTAACCTAAAAAATCCAAGAAATCCAGGACACTATGAGAAGACCAAACCTAAGGATAATAGGTATAGAAAAAGTGAAGACTCCCAACTTAAAGGGCCAGGAAATATCTTCAACAAAATTATAGAAGAAAACTTCCCTAACCTAAAGAAAGAGATGCCCATGAACATACAAGAAGCCTATAGAACTCCAAATAGATTGGACCAGAAAAGAAATTTTTCACGTCACAAATAATCCAAACACCAAATGCACTAAACAAAGAAAGAATATTAAAAGCTGTAAGGAAACAAGGTCAAGTAACATATAAAGGCAGGCCTATCAGAATTACACCAGACTTCTCACCAGAGACTATGAAAGCTAGAAGATCCTGGGCAGATGTCATACAGACCCTAAGAGAACACAAATGTCAGCCCAGGCTACTATACCCAGCAAAATTCTCAATTATCGTAGATGGAGAAACCAAGATATTCCATGACAAAACCAAATTTACACAATATCTTTCCACAAATCCATCCCTACAAAGGATAAAAGATGGAAAATGCCATCACAAGGAGGGGAACTACAGCCTAAAAAAAGCAAGAAAGTAATTTTCTTTCAACAAACCCAAAAGAAGATAGCCAAATAAACATAAAAGTAACATCAAAGATAACAGGAAGCAATAATCACTATTCTTTAATAACTCTTAGTATCAATGGACTCAATTCCTCAATAAAAAGACATAGACTAATGAACTGGATACGTCGTAAACAGGACCCAGCATTTTGCTGTGTACAGGAAATGCAACTCAGTGTCAAAGTCAAATACTACCTCAGAGTAAAGGGCTGGAAAACAAATTTTCCAAGCAAATGGTCCCAAGAAACAAGCTGAGGTAGCCATTCTAATGCCAGATAAAGTTGACTATCAACCAAAAGTCATCAAAAAAGATAAGGAAGGACACTTCATACTCATCAAGGAAAAATTTACCAAGAAGAACTCTCAATTCTGAACATCTATGCTCCAAACGCAAGGGCACCCACATTCATAAAAGAAACTTTACTAAAGCTAAAAACACACATTGTACCTCACACATTAATTGTGGGAGACTTCAACACCCTACTCATATCAGAGAAACACAAACTGAACAGAGACACAGTGAAACTAACAGAAGTTATAGACCAAATGGATTTAACAGATATCTATAGAACATTTCATCCTAAATCGAAAGAATATACCTTCTTCTCAGGACCTCATGGTACCTTTTCCAAATTTGACTGTAGAATCAGTCACAAAACAGACCTCAACAGATAAAAGATTGAAATAATCCTATGCCTCCAATCAGATCACTATGGATTAAAGCTGATCTTAAATAGCAACAAAAACAACACAAAGCTCACATACATATAGAAGCTGAACAATGCTCTACTCAATAATAACTTGGGCAAGGAAGAAATAAAGAAATTAAAGACTTTTTAGAATTTAATGAAAATGAAGTTACAACATACCCAATCTTATGGGACACAATGAAAGCAGTGCTAAGAGGAAAACTCACAACTCTGAGTGCCTCCAAAAAGTAACTGGAAAGAGCATACACTAGCAGTTTAATAGCATGCCAAAAGCTCTAGAACAAAAAGAAGAAGCAAATACACTCAAGAGGAATAGACAGCAGGAAATAATCAAACTCAGGGCTGAAATCAACCAAGTAGAAACAAAAAGAACTATACAAAAAATCAACCAAACTAGGAGCTGGTTCTTTGAGAAAAATCAACAAGATAGATAAACCCTTATCCAGACTAACCAGAGAGCACAGAGACAGTATCCAAATTATCAAAATCAGAAATGAAAAGGGAGATATAACAACAGAAACTGAAGAAATTCAAAAAAATCATCGGATCCTACTACAAAGCCTATACTCAGCATAACTGGAAATTCTGGATGAAACGGACAATTTTCTAGACAGATACTAGGTACCAAAGTTAAATCAGGATTAGAAAAACCATCTAAACAGTCCCATAACCCCTAAAGAAATAGAAACAGTCATTAAAAATCTCCCATCCAGGATCTGGAGAGTATCATCCTGAGTGAGGTAACCCAATCACAAAAGAACACATATGGTATGCATTCTCTGATAAGTGGTTATTAGCCCAGAAGTTTGGAATACAGGAAGAACCACCCACAAACCACAAGAAACTTAAGAAGAAGGAAGACCAAAAGGTGGACATTTCATTCCTTCTTAAAAGGGGGAACCAAATACCCACGGAGGGAGTTGCAGAGATTAACTATGGAGCAGAGACTGAAGGAAGGACAAGCCAGCCTAAATATAGCTATCTCCTGAGAGGCTCTGACAATACCTGACTAATACAGATGTAGAGGCTCACAGCCATTCATTGAACTGAGTACACGGTCCCCAATGAAGGAGTTAGAGAAAGGATCTATGGAGCTGAAGGGTTTGCAGCCCCTTAGGACTAACAACAATATGAACTAACTAGTACCCTCAGAGCTCCCAGGGACCCAACCACCAACCAAGGACTAAACATAGTGGGACTGAATGTTTTGGCAGCATGTGTATAGTAGAGGATTGCAAATTTGATTATCAGTAGGAGGAAAGGACCTCGGTCTTGTGAAGGTTTTGTGCCCCAGTGTAGGGGAATGCCAGGGCCAGTAAGTGGGAGAGGGTGGGGTGGCAGGCATGGGGAGGGGGGAGGCAATAGGGGTTTGTTCTTGTTGTTTTTGTTTGTTTGTTTGTTTGTTTTTTGGAGGGGAAACTGGGAAAAGAGAAATTTACATGTAAATAAAGAAAATATCTAATAAAACAAAAACAAAAACAAAAAAAAATGCAAAAAAAAAAAAAAAAATCTCCCATCCAAAAAAATCCCAGGACCAGATGGTATAAGTGCAGAATTCTATCAGACCTACAAAGACCAATACTCTTCAAAGTATTCCACATAATACAAACAGAAGAAACACTACCCAATTTGTTCTATAAAGCCACAGTTATGCTGATACCAAAATCACACAAAGACCCAACAAAGAGACCTTAAGACCAGTTTCCTTTATGAATATCAATGCAAAAATACTCAATAAAATTCTTGCCAACAGAATCCAAGAACACATCAAAACAATCATCTATCATGATCAAGTAGACTTCATCCCAGGGATGCAGGGATGGTTCAATATACGGAAATTCATCAACGTAATTCACTACATAAACAAACTCAAAGAAAAAAAAACCACATGATCATCTCATTAGATGCTGAAAAAGCATTTGACAAAATCCAACATCCCTTCATGATAAAAGTCTTGGGAAGATCAGGAATTCAAGGCCCACACTTAAACATAGTAAAAGCAATATACAGAAAACCAGTAGCCAACATCACACTAAATGGAGAGAAACTTGAAGCAATCCCATTAAAATCGGGACTAGACAAGGCTGCCCTCTCTCCCTGTCTACTCAATAAAGTACTGGAAGTTCTAGCTAGAACATTAGACAACAAAAAGAGATCAAAGGGATACAAGTTGGAAAGGAAGAAGTCAAACTATCACTATTTGCAGATGATATGATAGTATACTTATGTGACTTCAAAAATTCTGCCAGCTGATAAACAACTTCAGCAAAGTGGTTAGATATAAAATTAACTCAAACAAATCAATAGCCTTCCTATACTCAAAGGATTAAACAGGCTGAGAAAGAAATTAGGGAAACAACACTCTTCACAATAGTCACAAACAATATGATATTTCTTGGTAGGGCTGGTGAGATGGCTCAGTGGGTAAGAGCACTGACTGCTCTTCCAAAGGTATTGAGTTCAAATCCCAGCAACCACACGGTGGCTCACAACCATCTGCCACGAGATCTGCCGCCCTCTTCTGGAGTGTCTGAAGACAGCTACAGTGTGCTTACATATAATAAATAAATCTTAAAAAGTATCTTGGTGTGACTCTAACCAAACAAGGGAAAGACCTGTATGACAAGAACTTCAAGTCTCTGAAGAAAATCGAAGAGGACTGCAGAAGATGGAAAGATCTCCCATGCTTGTGAATTGGCAGGATCAATACAGTAAAAATGGCCATCTTGCCAAAAGCAATGTAGAGATTCAATGCAATCCCCATCAAAATTCCAACTCAAGTCTTCAGAGTAGAGTTAGAAAGAACAATTCTTAAATTCATCTGGAATAACAAAAAATTCAGGATAGCAAAAACTATTCTCAACAATAAAAGAACTTCTGGGGGAATCAGCATCCCTGACCTCAAGCTGTACTACAGAGCAATAGTGATAAAAACTGCATGGTATTGGTAGATCAGGCAGGTAGATCAATGGAATAGAATTGAAGATCCAGAAATGAACCCACACACCTATGGTCACTTGATCTTTGACAAAGGAGCTAAAACCATCCAGTCAAAAAAGGACAGCATTTTCAACAAATGATGCTGGTTCAACTGGCGGTTAGCATGTAGAAAAATGCAAATTGATCCATTCTTTTCTCCTTGTACAAAGCTCAAGTTCAAGTGGATCAAGGACCACCACATAAAACTAGATACACTGAGCCGAGCGGTGGTGGTGCATGCCTTTAATCCCAGCACTTAGGGGGAAGAAGCAGGCTGATTTCTGAGTTCAAGGCCAGCCTGGTCTACACAGAGAAACCCCGTCTCAAAAAAACAAAAACAAAAACAAAAAAACTAGATACACTGAAACTAATAGGAAAAAAAGTGGGGTAGACCCTCGAGCACATAGGCACAGGGAAAAATTTCCTGAACAGAACACCAATAGCTTATGTTCTAAGATCAAGAATTGACAGGGCTGGTGAGATGGTTCAGTGGGTAAGAGCACTAACTGTTCTTCTGAAGGTCCTGAGTTCAAATCCCAGCAACCACATGGTGGCTCACAACCACCCGTAATGAGATCTGATGCCCTCTTCTGGTGTGTCTGAAGACAGCTACAGTGAACTTACTTATAATAATAAATACATCTTTTTTTTTAAAAAAAAAGAATTGACAAATGGGATCTCATAAAATCACAAAGCTTCTGTAAGACAAAAGACACTGTCAATAGGACAAAACAGCAACCAACAGATTAGGAAAAGATCTTTACCAACCCTACATCCAATAGAGGGCTAATATCCAGTATATACAAAGAACTCAAGAAGTTAGCCTCCAGAGAACCAAATAATCCTATTAAACAATGGGGTACAGAACTAAACAGAGAATTCTCAACTTAGGAAACTCCAAGGGCTGAGAAGCACCTAAAAAATATTCAATATCCTTAGTCATCAGGGAAATGCAAATCAAAACAACCCTGAGATTCCACCTCACACAGTCAAAATGGCTAAGATCAAAAACTCAGGTGACAGCAGATGCTGGTGAGGATGTACAGAAAGAGGAACACTCCTCCACTGCTGGTGGGATTGCAAACTGGTACAACCAACCACTCTGTAAATCAGTTTTGTGGTTCCTGAGAAAATTGGACATGGTACTACCAGAGGATCCAGCTATACCACTGCTGGGCATATACCCAGAAGATGCTCCAACATGTAATAAGGACACATGCTCCACTATGTTCATAGAAGCCTTATTTTTAATAACCAGGAACTAGAAAGAACCCAGATGAATGGATCTAGAGGGATGGATACAGAAAATGTGGTACATTTACACAATGGATCACTACTGAGCTATTAAAAACAATGAATTCATGAAATTCTTAGGCAAATGGATGCAACTAGAGAATATCATCCTGAGTGAGGTAACCTAATCACAAAAGAACACACATGGTTTGCATTCACTGATAAGTGGATATTAGCCCAAAAGCTCCAAATACCCAAGATGCAATTCACAGACCACATGAAGCTCAAGAAGAAGGAAGACCAAAGTGCAGATACTTCGGTCCTTCTTAGAAGGGGTAACAAAATACTCACTGGAGCAAATATGGAGACAAAGTGTAGAGCAGAGACTAAAGGAAAGGCCATCCAGAGACTGCCCCACCTGGGGATCCATCCCATATACAGTCACCAAACCCAGACACTACTGTGGATGTCAACAAGTACTTGCTGACAGGAGCCTGATATAGCTGTCTCCTGAGAGGCTCTACCAGTGCCCAACAAATACAGAGGTAGAGGCTCACAGCCAACCACTAGATTGAGCACAAGGTCCCCAATGGAAGAGCTAGAGAAAGAACTGAAGGAGCTAAAGGAGTTTGCAGCTCCATAGGAAGAACAACAATATTAACCAACCAGTACCCCCAGAGCTCCCAGGGACTAAACCACCAACCAAAAGGTACACATGGAAGGACTCATGGCTCCAGCTACATATGTAGGAGAGGATGGCCTTGCTGGATATCAATGGGAGGAGAGGCCCTTGGTCCTGAGAAGTCTAGATGCCCCAGTGTAGGGAAATGCCAAGACAGGGAAGCAGGAGTGAGTGATAAGCAGGTAAGCAGGGGAAGGGCGGATGGGATAGGGGGTTTTTAGAAGGGAAACCAAGAAAGGGGATAACATTTGAAATGTAAATAAAGAAAATATCTAATTAAAAAAAAAAAAAGAGGCTGGGCAGTGGTGGCACAAGCCTTTAACCCAGCACTTGGGAGGCAGAGGCAGGCAAATTTCTGAGTTTGAGGCTAGCCTGGTCTACAGAGTGAGTTCCAGGACAGTCAGGGCTACACAGAGAAATCCTGTCTTGAAAATACAAAAAAAGAAAGAAAGAAAGAGAGAGAGAGAGAAAGAGAGAGAGAGAGAGAGAGAGAGAGAGAGAGAGAGAGAGAGAGAGAGAGAGAGAGAGGAAAAGAAAAGAAAAGAAAAGAAAAGAAAAGAAAAGAAAAGAAAAGAAAAAAGAACTGAAGGGAGGATACACACAATGCTTGAAGAGGTGAAGCAAGCATGCCACACATGGCTGCAGTGTAGACACTGCTTTCTGGAAAGCATGTTGATATTCTTTGTGAAGAGCCCTGAACTGCCTACTCTGTCTCTTCAGGAACTGTCCCCAGAGAACTAATCAGGAGCCTATCCAAAAGTACAGCATGAGAGCCAGTGTACCAGCACCAAGAATCCAATCATGGATAGAACAGCCATTACCTGGGGAAACATGAGATGTGTGGATGTTAAGACTGTTAAGAAAAAGTGTTCGATGACAAAAATGTTCATGATATTGTTGTAGGCCCGAATTACTGATGCTCGCTCTCTGTGGTTAAAGCCTTACCAGAGACTCCAGTGTTGTGTATAGACAGTTTGCCTGTGTTTCTTCCCACAGAAGCTCGCATTTCCCCTCCTGCCTGTGACAAGTGCAACCTGCAGACAGCTGCTTTCTGAGCTGAGTCCCCCACCCCACCTCCCTGCAGCAAGCTCAGGGCTCCCTCTCCCTCCCTGGCTGCTCTGGAGGAACCCAGAATGGCAATACTCATAAAACCCCCTGTCTTAGTCAGGGTTTCTATTCCTGCACAAACATCATGACCAAGAAGCAAGTTGGGGAGGAAAGGATTTATTCAGCTTACTTCCACATGGCTGTTGATCACCAGAGGAAGTCAGGACTGGAACTCAAGCAGGTCAGGGAGCAGGAGCTGATGCAGAGGCCAAGGAGGGATGTTCCTTGCTGGCTTGCTTCTCCTGGCTTGCTCAGCCTGCTCTCTTATAGAACTCAAGACTTGCAGTCCAGAGATGGCACCACCCACAAGGGGCCCTATCCCCTTGATCACTAATTGAGAAAATGCCCCACAGCTGGATCTCATGGAGGCATTTCCCCAACTGAAGCTCCCTTCTCTGTGATAACTGCAGCCTGTGTCAAGTTGACACACAAAACTAGCCAGTACACCCCCCTTAATGAAAACATCCTGAGGAGCCAAATGCTAACTTGAGACAGCCTCCCTGCTTCTGCGTTGCCAAAAACTAGCTCTCTCTCTCTCTGATTAAGGGCCGAACTCTCTAGGTGTCTGTCCTTGGGACCTTAAGGAAATAAACTCAAAGAGGATTAAGGCCCCACATTTAAATCACAGAAAAAGGTAATCAGAGGTCACAGACAGTTATGGTCGGCCATAAAATTAGTTCTGATAACCCCACAAAAGACACCCTTTAATCCCCCTCCCTGCTTCAGTTCTGTCCCACCAAATGATATCCTGTTTGAGTTACAACCTACCCTGCTTCCACTCCCCTTCCTTCACCCTAAGCATCCAAAGAATTCCTAACTATGCTGTATATAAACCCAATGCTTTCCGAATTCACCATCACATGCCAGCACCTACATCATAGGTGGGGGTTTGTGATCCACGTCAAGCCTCGAAATGATAACAAGACTCTTTTGCAAGTTGCAGTGAACTTTGCAATTCTTGGGCTCCTCTGGGTTTCCCTCGGACTCAGGCCATAACAGTATAATATCCACTGAAGTACACGAATGCAATGGCAGGCCCAGGATGCTCCTCAGTCCCCAGGCAGGCGGGGGAGTACTCTCAAAGAACAAAGAGCAGGAGCAGTCCTGGCACATCCTCAAGCCTGTGCTTGGAGGGTGCGATTTCAGGTGCTTTCTGTGTCTTTGTGTCTCAGTCCAACCTTTGGAAATTTTCCGAACAGAGACATTTCTTTAGATCAGCAAATAAGTTTTACAACTCTGCATCAGTAGAAATAGACTTGGTGGAACAGCAACACTGGTAGGGTTTAATTCGCCACTGCCTGCTGGAGTCTAAGGCTCAGACACAAGCCCATGCCACTGGGACAGAGAGCATCTGCAGTAGCTTTCTGAGCCTCAGTACGCTGCCAATGCAGATGGAGCTCTTTCCCTCTCTGTTCTCCCCTATGTGCACCAGAACAGAGATACACTGGTAAGGGTCCCAGCCACAGCCACAGAAGATAAGGCAGGAACATAGGTAAAGCATCACACCTGCCCACCAGCTCTGGGCAGCCTCTATGAGTTTGTCCCTCTAAGGAGAGTAAGTCACTCTGTCTAAGCTCCCAGGGCCGCATCCTTGTTCCTAGCAGCCAAAGCACATCCCCAAACCATGGACCCACACATATGCCACTGTCATGCTGTGGTGGCTTACAAAGTGCATGCCTCAAAAGCATTCATCAGCAAGGCTCCTCAGACATGATATGCAAGAGGGCGGCTCTCTGGGCTTCTTGCCCCTTGCTTGCTTTCTTCACAATTGAGGTTCTGAAGGTTTTTAGGTAATTTAAATTTTAAGAATGTCTAGATAGCCAAAAGAATTGGAAACATCCATTTTTGCAGCAACTTCGCAACACACACACACACACACACACACACACACA
>JADRCD010193285.1:0-34223 GCA_019843815.1 Montemys delectorum | reverse complement strand
GGGGGGGGGGGGGGGGGGCGCCGGAGAACGCCTTGACCTCTTAGGTCACTGTAGTGAGACTGGAGAGGGAGCCTACGCACTTACCTAAGAACCCCATAACAACAGCAAAACACCAAGCAAACCCAAGAAGGGACAGTGGCGAGTGGGTGAAACACCAGCGTCCACGTTAAATACAAGGTTTTCCGGGCTTAGCATTTAAGGATTTTTCAGATGTTTCCGCTGACACATACACTGAAGTTTGTTTGACACCAGGGCCTTATTATCTCACCAAAAATAAATAAATAGATAAAACCAAGTGAAGAGATGCACACATGCAGTCCCCACACTCAGATGCATGATTAGGAGGGCTGCCACAAGTTCAAGGCCAGCCTGGTCTACACAGCAAGTTCCAGGCCAGCCAGGGCTATTTAGCAACACACCACCTTTAAACAAAAAAAGTTTGTTTTTCTTTCCTGGTTAGTAAAGAACGATAAGAAAAAAGGTGTTTTGCCCCTACAGCGTCCATTTAACCAGGAGGCAGAGGTAACATTGCCAATAAAGTAGTGCTGCATGGGGAGCTCAGGAGAGGAGCAGCCTTCTGCTGAGGGAAGGAAGGGCTGAGCCTGAGTCCCAGGCATCCACTGCATTACTGTAATGAGATCCTGAATCCTCTGGAATGCGGGACTCCTATGTCATAACTAAGCAGCAGCCTGACTTCCAGTTCTCATGAATCTCCAAGATGGAAGGTTCCAATAAACACCTGCCACTTCTAGGACCGAGCTGTAAACTCCAAAGAACTTTCTAACCCCACACAACCAAGAATGGTCGTGAGGGCAGGTAGAGGGAGAGTCCGAAGTTGAGATGACCTGTACTGCAGTGCACATTCCATTAAGAGCCAAGACCTCCCAAAAGGAGTGTGTGTGCGCGTGCGTGCGTGTATGCTGCACTAGGTGAGAGCAAGCTGGATAAAGCCATCTTCCAGACTGTTCCATACTGGACCCTGCCCAATGCACAAGCCTCACTCTGTACCACATCCCTACCCAGCCTGCATTTCACCTTCCAAGACAGAGTTTTCACTCTAGTACCGAAGCACATATGAAAGAATTCAGGTTCAGACCAGGGCTCCCCAGTTTGCAGATCAGGCTAGGGAACACCAAACTCGTTGGAAATTAACTTATTACCAGTTAAGGGGTTGGGGGAGGCAGAATAAATGTTTAGAGCTCCTGGGAGCTTTGTACAGAAGCAGAGACTTTTCAGGGGCCTCCCCTCCGCTCTAGACTGAGCTGAGTGGCCTTTCCACTAGTGTGGCTGTTACAAGACGACAGGATGTCTGAGCCAGTGTGTGGTGCAGGGAGCTGCTTGAGCTGCCCAGCTCACTCTGTGATGGACTTCTTTGTTCTGGTGGCCCAGAGAGCATAGTAATGGCCACTGCAGCTGGGGCTGGTCTCCTGGGAACACTCTCTCAGAAAACACATGGACTAGCAACCTTTTTCTACCCATTTTCCTAAGACTTCCAACAAAATAACCTGGGAGCAGCAGTCTTGTTTTGAAATGGCGTTAGATAATAAATAGAGAATGGACAAAGTATCTCAGGTCACACTGCCAGAGGGAGTTCTAGGGCTGAGTCTTCAGGGGTCTGGTCCCCACTCTGCTGGGAGTTCTGCACTCCACAGCCTTCTTCACTGTCCATTCGGAAGGGCAGACTTGAGGGAGACCAAGAGGAGTGCAAGTCTTCACTCTCAGGCTCCTTACGGTTACAGTCGTCGGGCAAGAGTTTGTTGAGACTGGGTGCTTTGCCCACCTCTGGTTTACAAAGGACAGCTGAGTCTGAAGGACTGCAAGCCACCAGTGAGGTAACAGGGAGGGAGAAAACACTCAGGTCTTTCTCCTTGGGGAAGGAGGCTGTGCCTTCTTCTGAACCAGACTCTGCTTTCACTCCCACGACCGGCCTCTGCTCTACCTGGTAGTACACCAGAGGTCCACTGTTCAAGTAAGACGGGTTGCTCATTGGGGAGGCAGCTGGGTGTTCTGAGTTCTCAGTAAAACACAGGACGGAGGAACCTGGGGGCAGCTGAGCTTGGATGAGAATGGGGGCCGCAAGGCCTGGACACAGTTCCTGGGGAACAGCCAGAGGTTCCTCCAGGATGCACACGCCCAGGCTCTCCATGCTGGAGTCCAGGCTAGCGCTAGAGCCGCTCGAGTCCTCCTCGGCCTTGAGCCGCTCCAGTTCCTCTGCACTCTGCAGATGCATCACTGCGGTCTCATTCTCAGCGATGAACTCCTGGAAGTCCTGTGTCTCTGAGCTCTGGGCTCCCGCCAGGGGCTCATCCTCAGCAGCTGCTGGGCGACTCACCTGCCGTTTGCTCTCTAGCTCCAGCTTCATGATAGTGTGGAGGTAGTGAGTCCGCACTCGGATCGGATTAAACTCAATTCGCCCAGCCATGTTTCCACAGCCATCCCTGGAGCAGCCACAAGGAAAGGACATTCGATCCACCTGAGGGGGGCACAGGAGGTTGTGGCAAGATAAGACCAACAGCTCTAACAGTGGAGACAGGTGACATTAGCTGGCACAGCCAGGCACTTGGGATTTGAGAAGTGACCAATTGAAAACACATCATATAGCTCGAGCTAACAGCACTAGGCTTAGTTATCTGACCACTTACATCTCAGCTTCAGCTCAGCCATTAATTAGTGGTGGCATCTCAAGAGAGTCATTTATTTTCTCCCCTGGGCTTTGTTTCCTTTTCTAAATAAAAAAGAGTCACATCAGAGGCTCCTTCCAGTTAGCAAGTCTAGTGCCCCCTCTGAATGCTGACCTCTCAGGGCAGAAGAGCTTTGTCTTCCTCAGGAACTTCCAGAACTTACCTGGTTCACTGAGACAGAGGGCTGGGCCAAGCCTTCTGCAGGACAGGCGTGGGAGTGAGTGGAGCTCCTGCTACTTCAATGCCATACACTCTAGCAAAACTAAACAAAGCTGCCTCAGTGCTCAATGCTAATGTGAAGGTTCACACTGTGGCCAGCACCTCACCTGCTTCTCCCCTAAAAGTCAACCAGCGTAGTTTTGAGACAGTGGCCAAGATACTTATGGCCAGGGAGCTTTAGAAAGATGTGCTGGCATGGTGGCTCGTGCCTTTAATCCCAGCATAGGGTGGGTGAGGCCTGAGGCAGGTGAATGTGAGTTTGAGGCTAGCCTGGGCTACACAGTTTTAAAGAAAGAAAAAAAAAAAGGAAGGAAGGGAGGGAGGAAGGAAGACACTTTCTGTTTCTCTCCTTAACATCAAAATCAAAACTCAGGAAAATTACACAGCAAACAGTAACAACACGCCGTCTGTGACAGCACCTTTTTTTTTTTTTCCCCAAGACAGGGTTTCTTTCTCTGTGTAGCCCTGACTGTCCTGGAACTCACTCTGTAGACCAGGCTGGCCTTGAACTCAGAAGTCTGCCTGCCTCTGCCTCCCAAGTGCTGGGATTAAAGGCGTGCGCCACCACTGCACCTCTCCCCTAGACCCAAGGCACGGTGATACACACCAGGAATTCCAGAATTTGGAGGTGGAAACAGGACCAAGAGTTCAAGGTCATCCTTGGTTATAAACCAAATTCAGTTCCTGACCAGCCTGGAATGAAACTGATTCCCCTGCCCCAAAAGAAAGCTTTCACCAGTCTCACCACTTGCTAAGACTCTTCTCAGGTTTGTGAATAACTGGCTGAACATGAGACTTTGGGAAAGAAATGTTGGCCAGATCTACTATAGCTCTTTCTTACTAAATGAAGCCAAAGGCAGGAGCTAAAGGGCTCAACCACAGGCTCCCTCCGCAGGCCCCACAGGCTCCTCAGGATGGAGTTCCATGTAGCTCATTGTCTGGGCCACTGAGGGCTTCCTGGGAAATGGGAATTTCTTTTTTGGTTTTTTTTTTTGGTTTTTTCAAGACAGAGTTTCTCTGTATAGCTCTGGCTGTCCTGGAACTCACTCTGTAGACCAGGCTGGCCTCGAGTTCAGAAACCCGCCTACCTCTGCCTCCCAAGTGCTGGGATTAAAGGCGTGCACACCTCACCCTGCTAGGGGAAATGGGAATTTCAAACAGTCTCTTAGAAAGCCAACAAGAAGACACGCTGAGGAAGCTAAGGATTCAAGTGTGCCAGCTCAGGTCTGGTCCTGAATTAGAGAATCTCAGAGCTATTCTGAGTTTTACAAAATTGGAAAAAGTGCTGCATGTGCAGACTGAGTGCTCAGGCTACCTCGTTTCTGTGTCCTTTTACCTCACAGAAGCCCCACTAACGGGACACTCAGCGAATGGTAAGCACGGTGTCCCCACTTTTCCTTTTGCTGCTGC
Source organism: Montemys delectorum (assembly GCA_019843815.1). NCBI lineage: Eukaryota > Metazoa > Chordata > Mammalia > Rodentia > Muridae > Montemys > Montemys delectorum. The sequence continues at coordinate 29,913 of JADRCD010193285.1, read as the reverse complement.
TGCTATTTGTCTCCTCTGAGGTAGACAACAGAAAAGACAACAGTCACATCATACCTGAAGCACCTGCCCTGGTTTTCTCTGGGAGGGCTGTTGAACCGGAGCATATCCTCAGCCATGGGTCCCTCACCCCAATGGAAAGCTTTCTATCTACCCTGGCACCCAAGTACGCCCCCGATCTTGGTGTATGACTGACCTGGCATTTAATCCCAGCCTGGCTACAGGCGCATGCTTCAGGGTCACAGTATAGCCGGCAGTCACAGCCACACTCTTCCCGAGATAGGCGGATGGCTCTAAGTTCTTGCTTTTCTTCGGCATCAATCCGGTGCACCCCAGAAGCCCTAAGCAGGGCCCGCCGCCGTTTGGTGGGGAGGGGCTGAAGGAAGAAGTAGTCATCCACCTCCACATTTTCTACATCGATATCTTCATCTGAAACATCGTCAAGTGTCAAGCCATCGGCCTCCACTGACTCCACAGTCCCGTTCTTCGTCAGCTGCCAGGAGACAGGCAAGGTGAGTTTTAGAGCATCAGCAACAGCGCCTAGAGAGTCCCCTGAGTTCTGTAGTGACAGGAGCTGTTGTCACATACCTGAGCACCAGAAATGTGAACACCGAGGAATTGGGTCTTATTTGGTTTTATATTTAAGTAGCCAAAATAATTAACGGTTGCCATACTGGACTCTATAGGACACTATTAAAAAATCAGAGACCACACACTTCTGAGTTCTAGGTCCTCAAAAACCAGTGTCTGCCAGGTGTGGCAGCACAGAGCTGTCACCGAGCTGTTTAGCAAGAGAGGCTAGGAGCCTGAGCAACACAGCAACATCCTGTCTAAAGAGATACTTTAAACACGCCCCATCTTCCCTCCTAGAAGATAGCATTTCCACAATGTTCCCTCCATTTCTAAACTGTCACCTGCATTGGAGCTAATGGTGTGCCAGTGGCTGGGTGTTCCTCAGCGATACTGGCAGCCTTGCAAAGCGCCCTCAACTTGAACCCTAGAGAACCCAAAACTACCTTCAGAGAAAAAGGGTACACTGGAGTATAGCCCCAGCTCGACCGTAACTAATCACCTGTGCTCAGAAGCCCCGAATCTCACTGTTAAGGGGGCAGCTATTATTAACAATTATGAACACCACTTCCAGCACCTTCCTCTTCCTAATCCTTGTTTGTTTGACTTCAAAGGAATACGGTGTGAGGTAGGGCAGTGTGAATAGCACTGTGTGCTATGTGAGCAGAAGGCTGGGCCTCTGCACCAAGGTGGACAGAGTCAGGCAGGACAGTAAAAGGACAGGCTGGAGAGAGTTTCTGGCTGAATGAGTTCTTCAAACGCACCAGAGGATCTAAGTAAAGAAAATGAGGCCCAGCCTCTGGGGCTCTGGAAGCTGCTAGCAGGCTGAAAGCCCAGTGGCTGGAGTCTTCGGCTTATTTCATCAGACACCCACAGAGCTGGGACAGGCACAGCTCCTGTGAGAGAGGTGACGCAACAGGCCTGAGCTGTCGGTGAGTGGTGCGCCTTCCTGATTGCGGGGAGCTAGCTGAGTGGGGCTTACAGGCTTCTAAGTCTATTACCTATATACCAGGCCAACAACTGCCAGGCACCTTTCTGTAGACCTTGGGATTGTTCCCGTTTGTGTCATATAACTGGCTCGTCCCCAGCACTCCCACTATTCCCCAGAAAAAGTCATCAGAAGTAGGAGACTTCAGGTCCCCACAGAAGGGCATTCCAGAGCAATGCATCCAGGCAGGGCTGGGACAGCTACATATTTGGGGGGAGAGAAAAGTTAAGGCCAGATATAGTGGATGGCTCATGCTTAATAATCCCAGCACTTAGGAAGTGGTAGAGGCAAGAGGAGCAAATGCTCAAAGCCATCCCCTGATCCACAGCAAGTTCAAAGCCAGCTTGAACTCCATGAGACCCACTCCAAAACAAAACCAGACAAAACCAACCACCACCCAATCCAAACTACTTAAAATAATAAGTCCCATATGGATAAAGCAAAATTAAAATATTAGAAAATTATATGTAGTGAAGGCTACAGTGCTTTTAATAGTTGACTGGAAGGGCCCCAAAGGTAAAGAACTATGGAATGGCATCCAAGACACATGGTACATATGTTAGCTCGAAGGCTGTGCCCTTATAGGCGCTAAGTCCGGAGCTTTCCTGGGGAGGAAGGCAGGCTCCCGCCATCCTCTGCCTGCACTGCGCGGTGTGCTCAGCACATCCTGCTCGGGATACATCCCGACACTGCCTTTCCCAGCACTCCTCCACGTTCTGGGGGGAGCTGTCTTCTAGGAAAGGGCAGAGAACTTTCATGGCAACTGAAAAGAATGTTTATTTGTCTAGCTGTTGCTATAGCAACAGAAAGGTGACAAGGTCAGTGATGGAATTCCTCAGAAGAAAGGGAAGGCCGAATGTCACTGTTGTTAGAGTGACAGGTGTAAAGCCTTAGGAACAGGCTAAGAGCTCGAAAGAGTGAAACTAGCAAGGCCTCCTGCCACCGTTGTCCAACTCAGCCAGCCCTCAGTTTGTCTACACCCCAGAAATAATGCAGCTACCTTGTGGCTGGGTCCAGAAACTCATTCATACTTTCTTTTTCTTTCTTTCTTTTTTTCTTTTTTTTGAGACAGGGTTTCTCAGTATAGCCCTGGCTGTCCCAGAACTCACTCTGTAGACCAGGCTGGCCTTGAACTCAGAAATTCACCTGCCTCTGCCATCCAAGTGCTGGGAATAAAGGCGTGCGCCACCACCGCCCAGCTCATTTGAATTTTCTAACCCGAGGCTTTATGCACACTAGATGAGTATTCTAACCCTGAACTTCACCCTCATGTCTGACAGTTTGAGGACTCTAGGATAGGGTGCCAACATCGCTAAGGCAGGGCGTGGGTGTCTCGGATGAGTCTTCTGGTGCTATCAGTGACGTGTACGTAGTAGGTGGGGTATTTATTTTTAAAAGACTGATTTATTTGGTCAGGTCTGGTAATGTATGCTTGAATACCAGTACTTGGGGGACAGGCAGGCAGGCATCTACCAGAGACCTGAAGCTATATAGCAAGTCTACATACTGGTCTACATAGCAAGCCCAGTCCAGCCACGTGAACCAGCGTGTGTGCACTGTGGACCAAACCCAGCTGCTCCATCTGTAAGAGCCACAGATGTTCTTAAGTGCTGAGCCATCTCTCCGGCACCTACTGGTGTCCGTGTCTATGAATCTAACCATGAAATAATGCTACTCTCTGCACCAAGGAGATTGTGTCAGCCCTCCGGGGTGGCGACATGCAGATCGCAGAGGGCCATGAGAGACCCGTGAGACCTGGAACCTGCTCTATTCGGAACAACCACTGACACACTGAGATTTGTGTTTTCTGGGTGACCAAGAGGTTTTGAGTATTCACATCATGCTTAAAAAAGCATTCTTGTGACAAGAAGAAAGGGGACTGTTCAGAAAAGGTAGTTTTTATCTCTGGTTGACAGTGCCACCAGAGAGGACAAGAGGAGACCATATTTGAAAATCTGAGACTTCTCATTAGAACAGCTCAGCAGTGCAGTAATCTGGCCTCACTGCACATAGGGTTCCCACTTGGCCTGGACGCTCAGGAGGCACCAGACCCCACGCCCCACAGGCACCTTCATTTTCTTGGCATGAAGTTTCTCCTCCTTCAGGTGCTCACGAAGAATCTCTCTATGGTTCACCTCCTGTTCTTGTGCAAACTCACAAAGGGTGTAGCTGCGTACAGAGTTATGACGCTGGGCCATTCCCAAAGAGCTTCCACCCTGGCTGGGCACGCTGGTGAAACCCTGTCGCCGGGCGAAATAGTATACAGTCACCTGGTCAAAGCGGACATTCTTCCTCCGTAGCTGCTTCTGCCGCTTCAGGATGGATGTTGCTGTGAATGGAGCACACAGGTGTTAATCCAGAGACAGGACCCTCAGCTGCCCTTAGTCATCGGGGCTCTTAACGCTCTCCCAAACATGAGGCTATTTCCAAGTCTTAAGTCATATGCAAAAGTGGAAGGAGCTTTGAACCTCAGCTGGTTCATCCCACTGCCTCCAGACTGACTTCATCTAAATAGCTGGCCACAAAATCTATTTTTAGACAGCAACTGGGGAATGCTAGGTGTTTATTTCAGGAGAAAAGAAAATTGCCATGTGATAATTTAAACTAATTAAAACTAAATTTTAAAAATTCAGCTCTTCAGTTTGTATTCAATAGCCACATGCGACTAATGACTACCAGTGGACTATGCTGACAGGAACACTTCTACCACAGAGGAAATTCAACTGGATAGTATTCTTCTACAGTGGGGGATTGTCTCTAATTGGCCCGATGATAAAGATTTTAGGCTTTTTAGGCCATGAGGCCTCTGTTGCAACCACTGAAGCATTTCGCTAGTGCATGAAGACAACCACAGCAGTGGCCTGATGGCTACAACAAAACAAACAAGCCTGACAAGGCCTTACTCCGAGGCTCCCTGTGGGAACATCGTGAGAGCTGTGAGAGGCCACTGTGCCTAGGACAGGTGCCACTGGAAAGGCTGCCAGGGGTGCTCTGTTGAACCAGTGGCACTGCTCAGGGTTTTCAGTTCAGGGTTCAAACCCTCAGAGATCTACGGGATGGAGACAATAGGACTGAAGATGTCTGGAGGTGCTCCAGTGTCCAAACCAAACATTTACTCCTGCTCCAGCTGCAGTTTTTGAGCCCCTGGGCAAGCCCCCCTGAGGTAAAGGTAGAGCTCCGAGATCCTCCTCTTCCACTAAATCCCAACCACCAGGGTACCCAAATCACAACACAAGTAGAATAAACCACACTTCAGCCTCCGATATTGGAGCAGTGAGGTTTTCCAAAAGCAAGGGCATGTTGTGGAAAGGAAGAAGTCCCCAGGCTGGCTCCAGGGCTCTCTGAGGAGTGTGGGAGCAGGCACGAGGAGCGGCTCACTCACGTGCGAAGCTGGCAGTCGTGGGAGGGTTAAGGCTGTCGCAGCTGTCTGCACTATCACTGCTGGACATCTCATCATCTGAGTTGGACACTGACGAGCCCACATCCACATCATCGAATTTCCTCTTGAGGCCTGAGCCCGAGAACGCATCCATTGGCTTCCAAAGTTCTCCTCGGGGAGCCAACCACGATGGCCCCAAGCTGCTCACCACCAGGTAGCCAGGAGCATGAGGACTCTGCTCAGGGGAGAACAACAGTGAGCAGTGTGGTCCCAAGACAGTGCTGGCAAGTCTGTCAACACAGCATGCTCACTGTAGACAAGCTAAACAACTGCCCGGCTCTGAAGCTAGCTTCTCTGACCAGGTCTTTCTTTGTTGGCTCTGGCCAGTGCTCTCTTACTTCTTACTTTCAGGCCCTCGGACCATAGTTACTCTTAGAACAATCAGTTTGCAGCAGCACCTTCCCAGTGGGGGGATGGCCTCACTTTCAATCCTGCTTGGCCACAGGAGTCACTGGCTCACTGCCCGTCTGATCACACAGGAGAGCACTCCAAGGTATCACTGAGACACTAGATCAGAAATGGCATAGCCTTTGCCTAAACCAAAGCCAGACCCAAGTGTTAATCCCAGAGATAGTATAGTCTGGCATGTCCCCAGGAGTATATCTTAAATACACTAGTTCCTTGGATATTAATAGCCTTTTGAGTGAAAATAGGACTGCTGTGTTAGAACAGTTTAGAAAACTACTTCAAGCAGGGCCTCTTAGGGATTTTTAATACACTTACAATCATGGCAAAGGCTGGAAGAAAACAGTGCAGTGTTTCACAACCTGTTTATGGAACCCACTGTTTCCAAAGTATGTTAGGGGGCAGATAATCTCTGGAACACACTCTGGGAAATTCTGCCCCAGGCTCTCAATTTTGAAGGACACTGGCAGTCAGGAAAACCCTTGACCCAGATCTTCAAAAGTGTGAAGTGTCTCATCAGCCTCCCAGAAAGGGCAAATTTAGTACTAAAGAAAGGAGCCAAGATTAGAATCTGTACTGGCTTCAAAACCCAGAAAGCAGGGCTGTGGATGCAGCTCAGTGGTAGAGTGCCTGCCTGGTGTACACAGGCCCTGGGTTTGATCCCAGCACCACACACGAAACAGAAACCAGATTTTCTCAGTCTTCCATGCCCTCTCATCATTTTCTATGCACAGGGGAAAATAGAGCTTTATACTCTCTGGCCTCTGAAAAGAAACCATCAAGGGAGAGCAGGAAGAGAATTTACCCTGGCTACACAGGCACGGCAGGCACAAGCCTTTCTCTTTTTCCATCTTTGGATGTAAACTCCTATATGACACTAATCTATCCAGGAGAGAGGCTAAGAGACATCCCACACATGACGAGGCCCAGGACTCCCCACACCATGATCTCACTAGTTGCTAATTATGCAGCAGGATTAACAGCACTGCCCAGAACATGCAGACATGGCTGTATTGCTACAGAGCTGCTACCCAGAATGCACTGCTGCGACAGGAGGCCTTTACATCTGGATTTTCTGGTCTCCATCTTTCAGTAGCAATTTAGATCAGCTCTACAGAGTTAAAACAAACCTGGTTGGTGCTCTGGGGATCTCCTAAAATATCTACTCAGATCACATTAAAAAAATTCTGCATTTATGTCACAAAATGAACCCAAGTGCCTTAACTTTCAAACAAGCACATCCTTCAAGTAAGTTTGGCTAAGAAGACAAATTAAAGTCGAGAGCTTGTTAAGAATTATAATCAGGGCTGGAGAGATGGCTCAGTGGTTAAGAGCACTGACTGCTCTTCCAAAGGTTTTGAGTTCAATTCCCAGCAATCACATGGTGGCTCACAACCATCTGTAATGGAATCTGATGCCCTCTTCTGGTGTGTCTGAAGACAGCTACAGTGTACTTACATATAATAATAAATAAATCTTTAAAAAAAAAAAAAACTTGTTTAAAAGAATTATAATCAAGGCTGGGCATGGTGGCACAAGCATTTAATCCCAGCACTTGAGAGGCAGAGCCAGGTGGATCTCTGTGTGTTTGAGACCAGCCTAGGCTACATAGTGAGTTCTAGGACAGCCAGGGATATATAGAGTCTGACTAAAAGTATTTATATATAAGATAATCAAGGACTGGCAGTCAGCAGTTGAGAGTGCTAACTGTTCCTACAAAGGACCAGGGTTCGGTTCCAACATCCAACCCTCTAACTCCATCCAGTTCCAGGGAGTCTGAAACCCTCTTCTGGCCTCTGCAGGCACCATGGTACACAGGCATACATGTAGATAAAAACGTCACTACACATAAAATCTAGAAGGTTTTAAAAGAATCAAATGAGTCCAAGTTATGAGCTGTGTTCCTAGGTTCTGTCTGCGGGTCACATTAGCAAAAGACAGGAGGTAAAAGAGTAAGGGACTTTTTATGGTTTAAGATCTCAGCTGGGCCTAAGATGACATCCTTCCAGCTAACAAATGTCTCATTCCATTCCATTCTATTCTGGGTGAAGGAGCATGGGTGGGGGGGGCCTTTGTCATTAAATATTCATGTAGATACTACATCGAAAAGGAGAATGCTGTCTGCTGTGTTCCCCTCCCCCATGACGTAAGAAACCAACACTGAGCAAGTAACCAGTTTTCTTGGAAAAAGCATAAATATCCCTTCAAATTTAACTGAACTCTAGTTAATTCTTCTAGAAAAATGGCTGCCCATCAGCCTAGAAGCACTCAGGGACTTATGATTGGAAGCAAATGTACGCTCTGCCTCTTTCCTCAGGGCCTCTGCTTCCGGTTGTGTGGATTTCCTTTAACTATTCCTCTTTAAGTCTCATATGGACTTGGATCTGTGTCAAACCCATCCTTAACACTAAAACCCTCCCTTATCTTAACCCAGCTGCCCCTGAGAGTACCCTGTCAATCAGGTTACTCTGTGCCCTTGAGCAGGGCAATGCTGCTGCTGCTGCTCGCTCTGAGCCCTTTCCTCCACCTCTGGGGTTGTGGGTTGGGCAATGACAGAGGTAGACAGGAAAGAAAGAGAAGGGGAAACTGTGAGATGTTAAGGAGAAGTAATTTTCTTGAGCTGCCAAGGATAGTCAGGTATACATGTGTAAATGGTGTGTATACTATATGACCTAGTCCATTAAAGGACTGGGACACGGCTCAATAGCAGTGTAGCCTGTCATGCCTTTGAAGCTCTCTCTAGCTTTAATTCCCAGCACCACAGGACAATGACAACAGACCATGGATAGCACTTGGGAAAACCCGAGACTCCACTGTTCTAGCTCTCTTCACCCACTCAGGATGTTAGCAAGACTTCCTGTAAAATCGCCTGTTTTAATTGTTTTACGTTTAGCTGCTAGCTCAGCTGCATGAAGCCCCAGCTTGTTTCTTGAGAAAGGTCTAGAACTCACATGGTCTTCTTGCTTCAGCCTCTCAAGTGTGGGCACCAAGCGCAGCCCTCCAGCCCTAAGATTTTAATTTCTATCATCTCCTGGCAAACAGTGTAAGTTTATGTTTCAACTCAGCCCCCTCTGGTGTGAGCCTGACTTGTTAAAGATGACCGTGGTAACGAGAATGTCCCGTCTAGTTCCATACCACCCAGAACTCTAATTCATTACTATAGTAACCACAAGAACAAGTTCCATATTTTTTTTTTATTCTCATTAACATCCTCTTAAACCCAAAGTTGAAATCAGTCATTCCCACTGGCTCAACTATTCCCTGAACCATTGGTAAAAGGATCAATGCTCAAATTCAGAAGATACTCTAGCCCTCAAACGATGGTATATGCACGTAATCCCAGCACTTCCGTGCAGGAAGAGCAGGAGTTCAAGGTCATCCCTGATTACAAAGCATGTCTGCAGCTAAGCAAGGCTACTCGATACCCTGTCTCAGCCCCTACCCCTCCACTTTATTAAGTTTTATATCCAAGCATTGAAACCTGTACAGAAATAACCAAGGTGAGACTAGAAATGCAAGTCAGAATATTTAACTATCTAAACATCTCAAACAACAAATAATGCAGCTGTATAAAAGCTTTCACATGCCTGTGAAACGAATATTCTGACTCCATACCTTATGACGTTTTCTGTTTCTAGCTGGCCATTTCCCAAAGGGTCATATATAGTTCACAGCTACAGTGCATAGATGACATTAGGCTAGCACCAAAGAAAGCCAACGTGTACATTTCAGTACTAGGTCTAAGCTTCCTTCAGGCTGGTAAGGGCTCAAACCTCAATTCCCAACTTATAGAAGAATAGCAAAAATCGGGTGTGGCAAAGCATGCCTAGTTCCAGCACTCAGCAGACAGAGTCAGGTGAAGCTCTGTGAGTTCCAGGCCAGCCAGGGCCAAGCAGAGGAGCACTGTCTCAAAAATCAACAACAAATACAGTTCAGGGAAAACTGTGGACACTGAGCCTACTTGTAAAGTTTGGGTAATATGCACCTTTTTCTTAAGTGACTCCAAATCCTAACACAGGGTATACCTCACAGGGAGACCTTTCCACCAACTAGAACCCAATATTCTGCTAAAGGTCAAGGAAACCCTTAGAGCATTGTTAAGACTACCAGCCACGACTGGGGTAGAAGTAGGGGTAGAGAGGCTCCTGTTGTACCACACAGTAAACCTGAGTGAGAGCCCTACCTTGTTCCCCGTTTCTAAGATACTGTGGGTGACCTGCAAATACTATCTTCTGGCTCTATGTGTCCTTGCGATCAAGATCATACAAGTGGAAAGGCACTTAGGGGACTCAACGTAAACCTCCTACTAAGCTAGGTATTTAAAGAAGGCCCCTTCCCACCCCACTCCCCAGGTTTTACCCATTTACTAACACTAGGTTAGAATTCAGCTTCCCACATGTAAGCCACATCCCAGAGAAGACACAAGAGCTTTGTGAGAGTCCTGGAACATGATGCTGCATTAACTCTCCTCTGAAGGATATCGCCATTTATAACTCTCCCACATACCAACATCCTGGTTTTAGAGATTTGTAAAATTTAAAACCACCAAAGAAAAGGAGAATGTGAATCCGCTGGGGTTTTAACCATGAAAACTGGAGGACAAGGGGAACTGTGTCATCTCTTGGGGATAACTTCTAACCTTTCATACTGAAGAATGGTTTCTGTGTCACACTGTCACTCTCAGCCCTTCTAAAAGGGTGAATCAAGACCATAGCACTCAAAGGATGGATGGCAGGCTGCGTGTATAGGCCTGTGAAAAGGATCAAGCTAGCAACCCGGGACAAGTGATGCTCTCATTTTTGCACACAACGCCAGAAAAATGGGAGACATCGGGAATCAGAGCAGAAGGGATATGCCAAGTCACCAGTTCCCCTCAGCACCGCTGAGAAACCCTTCAGCTCTCAACCCATGGATTCCCGCTACCCTTCCCGCTCATTCCGATCTTCTGCAGTCCCCCACAGCCTTCCACATCCTCCTGCCTGCTACTCACAAATTCCCAACCACTCCTCCCACATTTTCCTCCAGTCCCCCTCCCCTTCCTTCACTTCCCTCCATCCTACATCACTGCCCACTCCATTCCGAACTCAGCCGTCAGCCGCAATCCAGCCAGCTTCCAAGCCGCCCATCCGTCCGTCCCTCGAGCTAGTCTGCAGCCCGGCCCGCGTCCCCGGCGCCCCTAGCTCCCACGCCTCTTCCCAGAGGCGCCCCGGCTCCCCGCCCCCCGCCTCCTCGGTCCGCACAGCTCGGCGCCGGAGCGCTGCTCCACCGCTGCCCGAGAGCCACTGCCAGGCAAGGACGAGGCGGACCCCTCCGCCCCGCACCCCAGGCCCATTACCGGCCCCGCCGCAGCCGCTTCGCCCGTCACCGTCTCCGCCGCCCCCGCTGCCTACTCAGCCCGTGTGCAAGGAGGGGAGACCGAGGCGTGCCGGCTCCCGGGCCCGTCGCGTGGCTCCCGGGACTGCAGGGCGTGTGGGCCGGCTGGCAGGAGGCGGGGGGCGGGCGGCTCTGCACTCCGGCTCCCCGGCAGCAAAGACCAGAACCGACCCGGCTCCGGCTAACAATAGGCTCCGGCTGCAGCGCTCTGCTTCTTATAGGCGCCGGCGCGTCGTGGCCGAGGCCCGGGGCAGCCTGGGAAATGGAGTCTACACCAGGTCCACACCCAAGGCATGCCGGGAGTTGGAGGCGGCCAGTGCACCAAAGCCCTCGCCCACCCTGGAGCGTCCGCAGCGACCCTGGAGAGCGCCTGTAGGGCAGGGGCCCGCCTTGAAGCGGGAGGCTGCGATGCTCTGCTACACTTTGGCACTAACCACATGCGTTCTCTAATAAAGCCCCGCTTTTCCTCGCACCAGGACCTCACCCCATGCCTGGGGAACGTGATCTTCATGGGGTTGTCCCGTATGACTTGATGCAGCTGGCCTAATTTATAAAAGAAATTACGAGCAATGACATATCTATTTATATGATGGATCGATTTCAACTTTTTTTCCCATCCCAAACGGGGTCTCTCTACATGGCTCTGGCTGCCCTGGAACTCACTCTAGTCCAGGCTGGCTTTGAACTCAGAGGTCCACCTGCCTCTGCCCCCTGAATGCTGGATAAAGGAGTACGCCACCATAAGGGCTGATTTCTTCATATTCTTAAATTTTTCTTTCTTTTTTTATTATCGTCTCTGATCATCACAGTTTTGCAGTTCATCTTTAGAATGGGCAAAATACGGACCTAGAAGCTATTTGGGATTTGTCTAAAGCCTATAGCTTTCCTTTCTTATCCTGTTTCTCCGATGACCTATAAGGCGAGACCTAGGTCCATCCTGTGGTTCCCCCTCCCATAATCTGTCACCCTGCTTCCTTCTACTCATCTCATCCCCACGTTTTGCTTCAAGAAACTGGCTTTACCTGCAGCATATCAATATTCATGCTCCTACCTCGAGCTTTTTTATCTTTACAATCCCATCCCAACCAGCCATATGTTGGTTCATTTATTCACATGTCTTCATATTAGAGAGGTCACATATCACACACACACACACACACACACACACACACACACACACACACTTACCATCTGGTTTTGAACAGGGCCTTTGTAGCTCAAGATGGTTTTGAATTTGTTTATTTGAGACAGGGTTTCTCTGTGTAGCCCTGGCTGTCCTGGAACTCCCTCTGTAGACCAGGCTGGCCTTGAACTCCAAGATCCACCTGCCTCCCATTTTAAAGGCCTGCTTCAGTTTTTTGAGTGCTGGAATGAGAGCCATGGTCTCTTTCTCTTATTACCTTGGCATCACTATCAGTTGTATTTGTTGTCTTTTGGTCTTCTGTCTTGACTAGATTCCATGGAAATTGAATTGAAGAGTTGTTTCGTTTATTGTATTCTCAATACCAAGTTAAAAAAATCTAGTTATTTGACATTCAGGAGCACAGTGAGCATTTATTGGCTAGATGGATGCATGGCAGGATTAAACTATGTAGGGTGTGTGTGTGTGCTATTCAAATCTTTTCATGAAAACATACTGGTTTTAAATCTTAGTACATTTTGCATGTAACCAAGAAACTATAAAGCCAACACAACTGGCTACGAAGCACTCTCACCTTTAGAGCTGAAACACCAAGTGGCTTTGAAAAAGTGCATAAATTCCAGTTTCCTGCATTATGTGACAGCAGAGACAACACCACAAAGGGAGAAACAGCAGACTCCAGCCCATTACCAGCTTTCTGTATGTAAATACTTGTCCTTTCTCACCTGCCCAAAAGATGATTCTCTGAGATTTATCGTGTTCAAAAGCAAGTTGCTGCGAAGGAGATCACAGAGCCCTCACCACAAAGAGATGGACTGGATGTTGTCCTGCTGCTGACTGGTTCACACTGCAATGTGGCTTTTTAAAGAATTAAAAGAGCTGGCAGCTGAGCTGGGGCCAAAGGAACAGCACAAAGGAGAGTCAGGAAGGCAGCGACAGATCTACCTGACAAGAGGGACAGAAGCAGGGACAGATCTACCTGACAAGAGGGACAGAAGCAGGGAGGTGGAGAGCCACATGGAGGGACAAGGTGGCAGGAAGTTGGGTTAAATTAGCTTGTAGCTAGGAGTCAGCCAGCCCCAGCAAAAGGCCAACAGCCTTATACTATACAAATGTCTCCATGTCTTTATAATTAGACATCTCAAGTGGGATCCCAAAAAGCTCCAGCAATATATGCATACAGAGGTCAGAAGAGGGCATCAGATTCATTCCCAAAAACTTCAGTTATACATGCTTATGGTCTGTCGTGTGTGTGTGTGTGTGTGTGTGTGTGTGTGTGTATGTATGTATGTGTGTGTGTATGTATGTATGTGTATGTATGTGTGTGTATGTGTGCACGTGTGTGTGTATGTATGTGTGTGTATGTATGTGTATGTGTGCACGTGTGTGTGTGTATGTGTATGTATGTGTGTGTGTATGTGTATGTATGTGTGTGTGTGTATGTGTGTATGTGTGTGTGTATGTGTACGTGTGTGTGTGTGTGTGTGTGTGTGTGTGTGTGTGTATGTTGGAACCAAACCCCAGTTCTCTATAAACACAGCAAGTGCTCTCTCTTAACCATGGAGTCCCTTCTCCAGCTAGACAAGGGCATCAGATCCCCAGAACTGGATACACAGCTGAGACCCAACATGGGGGTTCTAGAGGAGGACATATGCATTCAACACTGAGCCTATCCTCCATGCAGTCCTAAGTGAAACATTCTTTTTTTTTTTTTAAGATTTATTTATTTTATGTATACATGTACACTGTAGCTGTACAGATGATTGTGAGACACCATGTGGTTGTTGGGATTTGAACTCAGGACCTCTGAAAGAGAAGCCAGTGCTTCCAACCACTGAGCCACCTCTCCAGCCCCAAGATTGGACACTCTTATTATTGACAATCAATGCACTTAGTGACTGTGCTGGCTTGTTCTCTGTCAGCTTGACACAAGCTAAATCACTTGAGAGAACCTCAACTGAGAAAACACCTCCATAAGATCAGGCTCTAGGTAAGCCTCTAGGGCATTTTTCCTAATGAATGTTTGATGGGTCCTGCCCATTGTGGGTGGTACCATCCCTGGGCTCGTGGTTCTGGTTGCTCTTAGAAAGTAGGCTGAGCAAGCCATGAGGAGCAAGCTAATGAGCGGTACTGCTTCATGGCCTCTGCATCAGGTCTTGTTAGTTCCTGTCCTGACTTCAACAATCAACAATACTGTGGCATTGTAAAGCAAATAAACCCTTTCCTCTTAAAGTTGCTCTAGACCATGGTGTTCATCAAACTAATAGACCTGGACAGTGACTAGCAGTTCCTAAATAGACCTGGACAGTGACTAGCAGTTCCTGAATAGACCTGGACAGTGACTAGCAGTTCCTGAGTCCTGTAGTGACCCTTCTCCCTTTTATTTCTCAATAATCACATTTAACTATAGTTTGTATACATATTGTGGTGGTTGGAATGTTCTTGGCCCAGGGAGTGGCACTATTAGGGAGTGTGGCCTTGTTGGAGGAAGTGTGTCACTGTGGGTGTGGGCTTTAAGATCCCCATCCTAGCTGCCTGGAAGCCAGTATTCTGCTAGCAGCCTTCAGATGAAGATGTAGAACTCTCAGCTCCTCCTGCCCCATGCCTGCCTGGATGCTGCCATGCTCCCACCTTGATGATAATGGACTGAACCTCTGAACCTGTAAGCCAGTCCCAATGAAATGTTGTCCTTATAAGACTTGCCTTGGTCATGGTGTCTGTTCACAGCAGTAAAACCTGAACTAAGAAGTTGGTACCAGGAATCTCATTTCAAGAGAAAAAATATAGATAACACTAAGTCAAATAGGATAGAATTATTTTTCTGAAAGATCTACATTCTACCTATTCTGCTTGTCATATAGCCTCTTTTGAATGGGAATGTTAAACTATTTAATATAAATATCAATCATCGGTCACATAAGCATTAAATCCCATCGGCTTTTGTTGTTTTGTTTGTTTTTTGAAGCAGGGTCTCACTGGGGCAAAGGATGGCCTCAAACACTGGCTGTATTTGAACTGCTCACCCTTCTACCTCCAAGTGTTAGGATAACAAGCATGCCTGCCTGATTTTATGTGGTGCTCAGGATTGAACCCAGAGGTCCCTGGATTTCCCATTTTATGTCCAGCCACCATCAGATCTTGCTTCTAGAATATATCTGAGTCATGTGCAAAAGCACAGAAAGGAAATCTTTCCAAATGAATTTAATTTAAACAGCATTCTGAGGGGAAAAAGGGATGTGCGTGCGCGTGCGCGCGCGCACACTCACACACACACACACACACACACACACACATGCATACACCACGTACACACCACACGCAGAAATAGAGGCAGCTTATTTCTAAGGAAAAAGGGCCCTTTCAAGAGTCGGGGTTAGTGATCTGGGAAGACAGATGCTTGAAAGCACAGAATCTACTTTACAAAACAATGTAGGACTAGTATAGAAAGACACTCAAAATATGTGAAATACTACAATGAAATCACGTATTATTATAATGAGTTTATGAGATCTATGTACATGCATAAATGTGTTGAGGAAAATTTTTCTTATGATTTTTTTTTAATTTTGAGACAGGGTCTCTGTGATAGTTTGAATGAGAATGGTCTTCATGGGCTTGCATGTTTGATGTTTGGTCCCTGTTGGTGGGACAGTTTGGGAAAGATTATGAGGTGTTATAGGACCTGTGTCACTAGGGATGGGCTAAGGTTTCAAAAACCCATAGTCTTTCCAGTTAGTGTGCTCTAGTGGGCTTCTCCACCCCCCACTCTGCTTCTTGCTCTCAACTATGGCTCCAACTCCATGTCTGCCCGCCTCCTTCTATGCTCTGACATGACAGTCATGGACACTAACCCTCTGGAATCGTGAGCCCCTAAATTAAAAACTTCCTTTTATAATTTGTCTTGCTCATGCAGTTTTCTCATGGCAATTAAAAAAAAAAAAAAGCAAGATTAAGACAGTCTCCATCCATCAGGCAGCCTCCTGCCTCAGTTTCCTGAGTGTTGAGAATTCAGGAAAGTCTCCCAATCAATGACCACCTCTTTAGAATAGGACTAATGAGAAAAAAAGTTCTACCCGTTATTATTTATATTTGTGATAATTTTAAATGTTATCTTTACAATGTCAATTTAACTTGTTCATTTAACTGAAAAGGTCAATAATGGAATGCTTTGTCAATAATCACAATGTCCTGTTACTAAGCTAACAGTCAGAGTAAACACCTTAAAAGGGACTCAAGTAAAGCCTAACTCTGGTGAGTTTAAAGACCCGAGCCAGGCGTAATTAACCCTAGGATTTGGGCAGAAGAAACAGAAAGGTCAATGCAAGTTCCAGGCCACCCCAGTCTACCACTGGAATCCCAGGTTAGTCTAACCTTTAAAAATAAAAACAAGCCAGGCAGTGGTGGCACATGCTTTTAATCCCAGCACTCAAGAGGCAGAGGCAGGTGGATCTCTATGAGTTCAAGGTCCAGGATAGCCAGGAAACCCTATCTCAAAAACCAAACCAAACCAAACCAAACCAAACCAAACCAAACCAAAACCAAAACCAAAACCAAAACCAAAAAACAAAAAAACCCAAAAAACCAAACAAAAGCTAAAACTGTAATGGTATATAAATTCACTTCTGTAATTTTGAGGGCTACTCCAATAAAAAGTAATTTCAAGTAAAAATTAGGACATGTAATTTTTTGTTAACTTTTTAAATTATTCTTTTATGTGTATGGGTATATATCTATACACTGTGTGTGCCTGGTGCCCTTGGAGACCAGAAGATAGTATCAGGTTCCTGAGAACTGGAGTTACAGATGATTGTGAGCCATCATGTGGGTGCTGGGAATTGAACTCAGATCCTCTGGAAGAGCAGCCAGTGGTCTTAACCGCTGTGCCATCTCTCCAGCCCCCTACGTCATATAATTTATAAGCACTATAGCAATAGGACTATATGCATCATTTGTGCCTCACGAGAATCAGAGATTCCTGCATTTGGAAGGAAGTCTGAGCCAGGCAAGGTGTCCAGTATCTCTGATCTCAGCATGTGTGAGGCTGAGACACTAGTTCAGAACCAGCCTGAGCTGTGCAACAAGTGCTAAGCCAGCCAGAACAGCAGCAAGTCTTGTCTCACACAGCACAGGCTGTCTTCCTAGTTTGCCTCTCCCACTTGCCACCGGGACAGGGGAAGGGGATGGCAGCCAACAGTGATTTGCCAAGGACAGAGGCAGCAACTGCACTGACTGGGAACCAGTCCTTGGAACATGTGACGAAATTAGAAATGTCGGTTCAAAATGGGATGTTGGGTGAGCACTCACTAGGGAAGCGTTTGGCCTAATGTGTCAAGCTGCTTGCATCACTGTGAGGAACTGTCAAGTTTCAAAGTTTAAACTTGTTTCAGACCAAAAGAAATTAGAAACCACATTATAGGTTGATTTTAATGGACAACAGCAACAACTAAAAGCTACTAAAAAATCTAAGCTTTATTAAATACTTCAAAAACACACATAAATTCAAATTTAATACAGAATTCTTCCCCCCCCCCCCCCCCCGAGACAGGGTTTCTCTGTTTAGCCCTGGCTGTCCTGGAACTCACTCTGTAGACGAGGCTGGCCTCGAAATCAGAAGTCTGCGTGCCTCTGCTCCCAAGTGCTGGGATTAAAGGCGTGTGCCACCACCGCCTGACCTTAATACATAATGTTTTAACATTATCTTTGTTCATTTCAACAAAATTTACGGAAATTTCTGGTAAAACTTTACATGTGGTCTGACACTGTGGCACATACCTTTATTCCCAGCAATTGGAAAATGGATCTCTGAGTCTGAGGCCAGCCTGGTCTAGAGTGAGTTCCAGGATAGCCAGGGCTACACAGACAAACATTTTCTTGGAAAACCAAGCCAAAACAAACCATACATGTGAAAAAGGAGGACCTAAGCACTTTAAAATTCTGCACATGCAGATACAGTCATTTGAAAGGCAGAACATAAACACAGTATGAGTCTCAGTGGGAAAAGAATATATTTTTTTATAAAGCTTACATTAAAAACAAAAACAAAACACTATGCCAAAACAAGATGGGGGTGGGTGGGTGGGTGGGAGGGAGAGCAGGGCGGAGTTGCTCATCTACTTCAACAGCTTGAGAATACCATTCACGAACAACGAAAACTGGAGGCAGACACTCTTGTCTCTCTCCCCTCCAGCTCTGTGCCGAGGTTAGTGTACACTGGGTGTCTGTCTGCTCTGGGGATTCACCATCACTATATTCAGGTATGCTCGCCCTCCTTCAGCGGCTAGTCCGTAAGTTTCCAGCATAGCCCCAGAAAGAACCAATGGTGACCAAAGGCATCAAAGGGTGACAGCTGGTGGTATCAGATAGCCCCACCACTTCATCTGTGTCTCCTCATCCTCAAGTCACTGTTTCCCCAGCTGTTTTGGGTTTATTAAGGGGATAAAACAAGATAATCCATCCATGGGATTTATCATTCATCTACCCAAATACATATTAGGCAAAATCACTCAGTTGTGGTATTACAGGTGAACCAAATTAGAAATCTGGAGACTGTCTTAACACTAAAGGGAAGGGCCTGCTGGAGCTAGCTCAGCTGGAGAAAGTGCTCACCTAGCATGTGAGGCTCTGGGTTCAAGCCCAGCACTGCAGAAACAGACCAGGTAGCAAAAGCTTGTAATCCCAACTCTTGGGAGGTAGAGGCAAGAACACGAAACTCTGTTTCAAAAAAAAAAAAAAAAAAAAAACAACCAGGGGATGGTGGCGCACGCCTTTGATCCTAGCACTTGGGAGGCAGAGGCAGGCGGATTTCTGAGTTCGAGGCCAGCCTGGTCTACAGAGTGAGCTCCAGGACAGCCAGGGCTACACAGAGAAACCCTGTCTCAAAAAAAAAAAGAAACAAAAATCAAACAAACAAAAAGTAACAATTGATTCTGTTTCTTCTCCTCATAGTCGTGAACAGAGCAGAGCTGACAAGAGGCTTGATACAAAATAGATAGCTTGGTTTTATGAAGACAGATGTTCACTTTTATATTAGGAAAATGTCAGAGCTCTATATCACAATTAAACTTCTTTCCAGAAAACATCACATGACTCCCATCACCACTCTGCCCTCTACAAACCCTAATGATGGGGCTTCCTACTGGCTTCAACAGGGGCCAGAAACTAAGGAAAGTGCTGAACTCCATGTCTGGCCAGTGATCTGAGACGTCATACAGTAGGGCCAGCACAGGGTCTGGGACTACACTTTAGGGCCTGCTCACCCTGCACTGCACACACACCCCCAACATTCAGATGTGCCAGGTTCCTGAAGACCTTTAATCTCCAGTCATGTCCCCTTCAAAAGGTGAAGAGGTGAAGGCAGTCGTGTCATCAAGAGGTGAAGGCAGCAGCAGCCATGGAATGTGGGCCTCGTCCTACTTGAGAATGACATGGTAGCTATCACTGGTCTCTGCTGGAAAGACGGGGAAAGAAGTGATCTTTAGCCTCCTGTAGAGCAGCAAGGGTAAAACTACCTTGTGAGAGGGAATGAAAAGGCAAACTGAGCCGGGCACATGGCAAACGCCTTAACCCCAGCACTCAGAAGGCAGAGGCAGGTGATCTCTGAGTGACAGGCCAGCCAGGGAGGGCTACAGAGTGAGTTCCGGGACAGCTAGGATTAGATGGAGGAACTCTATCTTGAAAAACCAAAAAAGTCAAACTGGAAGGCAGGTGTGGTGGCACACACCAGTACACAGGAGGCAAGTAGAATAAAAACATAATTACAATCTTGTTCTTTTCCTGGGATAGAGATAAACAGAATGATGTTCACTCTCTCTCTTACAGTGGTGGTGCACAGTGACAACAATTAACATCAGGCATAAGCTCACGAAGATGGTATTCTTTTTTTTTTTTTTTTTTTGTTTTTTGAGACAGGGTTTCTCTGTATAGCCCTGGCTATCTTGCTGTCCTGGAACTCACTCTGTAGACCAGGCTGATCTCGAACTCAGAAATCTACCTGCCTGTCTCTGCCTCCCAAGTGCTAGGATTAAAGGCGTGCACCACCACTGCCCGGTCTAACACATGTTTTGGTTTTGTTTTTTGTTTTAAAGAATTATTTATCTTATATATGAGTACACTGTAGCTGTCTTCAGACACTCCAGAAGAGGGCATCAGATCTCATTACAGATGGTTGTGAGCCGCCATGTGGTTGCTGGGAATTGAACTCAGGACCTCAGGAAGAGCAGTCAGCGCTCTCTTAACCTCTGAGCCATCTCTCCAGCCCCTAACAACAGTTTTTAACTCCATTTCTGACTGCTCCAGTCCCCTGCTTGAACATGGTGCACATTATATATACATTTAGGCATATATGTTTGTATTTATGTGTGTGTGTGTGTGTATATATTTGCACACGCACACACACACAATGATTTTTTTAAAAAAGATTTATTTATTATATATAAGTGCACTGTAGCTGTCTTCAGACACACCAGAAGAGGGCATCAGATCTCATTACAGATGGTTATGAGCCACCATGTGGTTGCTGGGATTTAAACTCAGGATCTTTGGAAGAGCAGTCAGTGCACTTAACCGCCGAGCCATCTCTCCAGCCCCACAATGATTTTTTTAAAGGTGGGGGGTCTCAGTGGTTAAATACACTGGCTGCCTTCCAGAGGACCACAGTTCAATTCCTAGTACCCACATGGTAGCTCAAACCCCTAACTCTGGTCCAGGGTGTCTGAGGCCCTTTTCTGACCTCTGGGAGTACTACAATATATAGGTGAAATACCTATACACATAAAAATAAAAATTTAAATCTAATTTTAATAGAATTATATTAAAATAGAAGAAACACAAATTTAAAAAGTAGATAGTGCCTAAGTAAGGACACCTGGGGCTGTCCACTGGCCTCCACACACATGTGCACACACATACACGTGCACGCACACACACATACACACATACACACACACCCCTTCTAAGAGAGACATTCATGTGGGGCTGGCCATACAGTTCAGTGGGGTAAGGTACTTGCTGCCAAAGCTAACGATCTGAGTCTGGTTCCCAGAGCCCACATAGTGGGAACACAAAACCAGCTCTGCAGGTTCTTTTATGACCTGTGTGTGCTCTGGCATGTGATAACCCACCTCACACACACAAACAACACATGTTAAAGTATGTGTACTGTTTTATTACCTTCCATTGTGTCCAGAATAAAGCAGGCTTCTTCCTGGAAGTTCTGTACCATCTGAAAAGATCCACAACATTTGCTGATGAATAACCTGGCTTGCAGAGCATGTTCTGAATATGACACTTTTCATGACACTGTACTGAAGTAGCTGTGAGAGTTTTGTATGAATGACCTGGCTTGCAGAGCGTGCACTGAATAACCAAGCTTCAAAGTAACGAGTCCATAAAGGTTTGTAAGCCAGAACAGCAACTAAGTCTGAATATTACCTTACTATTTCCTACTTTGGAAGGTACTGGTAACAACATCTGAAATAAATTCAAGAATTTTTCAAAAATAAATTATAATTTTACAAAAGTAGTCTATATGTAAACTAAAATAACCTACAAGGCTATTTCTTCCAAAACAACATCAAGGGAAATGGTATTTTGGAAAATGCTGAACAAATCATGTTAAAAAAAAAATAAATGTATTTAATTTCTGCCTCAAATTAGGCCACTTTCTGTTCCGCAGCCTTGAGGATGAAGAACACCTCATAACCAACACAGGGCAGTGGCTGCAACACCAAGCTCTATCAGCAGGCATCCGGGAGGAGTTTGGAGAAGATAAACAAAGGAGTTTCTGGGTTTTTTTAAAGATTTACTTCCCATGTTGACTTGTTCTGCCTGCATGCTTGTCTGTGAACCACATGCATGCCTGGTGCCTGTGGAGATCAGAAAAAGGAGTTGCAGTAGGTTGTGAGCAAACTGAACTTAGGTTCTCTCAAAGAGAAACACATGCTCTAAACCACTGAGCCATCTGTCCAGCCTCTGTCCAGTTTCTATCTTTAAAACTGATACAGAAGGAAAGGGGCCTCTCAAGCTGCTGCCAGCCAGCCAGCCCCACTCGCCCGCTGTGCAGCTCAGTTCACCTGCTTCCTGCTTCCAGCACCTTTTCTCTAGATTTAAGATCAGCGTCTGGGAGCTCTTACACGGTAATGAGGCAGCAGACAGCACCCATGAAAACAAGCCTCTCCTAGAGGAGGATCGCAAGTCCCAGGCCTGTCCCAAAGAGTAAAAGGGGTCGGGGTTACAACTCTTGGTACTTCAAAGGACAAAACAAGCCAAGACATTCCTTTCTATTTGATGACTATTAATTATATATATATATATATATGATGTTTCTCATTATGACATCTTTTTTTTGGTTTTTCGAGACAGGGTTCCTCTGTGTAGTCCTGGCTGTCCTGGAACTCACTCTGTAGACTAGGCTGGCCTTGAACTCAGAAATCTGCCTGTCTCTGCCTCCCAAGTGCTGGGATTAAAGGCGTGCGCCACCACTGCCCGGCTTCATTATGACTTCTTCATACATATATGAAAATACATGCATATAACATTACCCTGAGGGCTAAGACCACTGGCTGATCTTCCAGAGGACCTGGGCTGACCAGGGTGGTGTCTCACAGACATCTGGAACTTCAGTTCCAGGGGATCCAACCTTTTTTTCTGGCCTCCACACACAACTGCACTCATACTTGCATAGCTCTGCATACACACAACTAAAAACACAGCGACTAAGTGTGATCACACTCACCACCTACTATCCTGCCCGCCATACTCAGGCTGACTCTCCTCCTGGATGGTCCCTTTCCACTCACATGGTTCATTATCCAGGACACTAGATGGTTGCTTCCAGAAGGACGGGGATGGTGGGTGGGAGTGGGTTCTTTACAGGAGCATGAGACTTACCAGTGGCTATACCACTCAAGAAAGGTCTCCTCCTCTCTCTAAAACCATTAACTGCCTATAGATCCTTGAGGAGGGCAGGACTTCATGAGCCTCCCAACTCCATGACGATACATATATAGGCCCAAGCATATACAGGTAAGCAGAGAGGTTGGGAGAGCTCCAGGGTGTAAGAGCCATGTCGTCAAAGCCTGAGGAGCTTGACAAGTTCCTCCCCCCGGCCATCCAGAACAGTGGTTTTCAAAGAAGAAAAGTGGCATATGCACTTCCTTGGGTGAACTCCAACACTTTGCAAGACCCATAAAGGAAGTGGCTACAAGATCACCAAATCCCATATGTATTCTTTCCTAAAATCTCTTTAATTTTCCTTCTCCACTTTCTTTCTCAAATCTCTACCTTTTTTTTTTAATACAAACAAGAACAAGAGTTTCACATTTTGCCAGGCAGTGGTGGTGCACGCCTTTAATCCCAACACTCGGGAGGCAGAGGCAGGCAGATTTCTGAGTTCGAGGCCGGCCTGGTCTACAGAGTGAGTTCCAGGACAGCCAGGGCTACACAGAGAAACCCTGTCTTGAAAAAAAAAAAAGAAAGAAAAGAAAAGAGTTTCACATTCTAGAGTCCTTCCTACTCGAGGGCAAAGCATGAAGCTCGGAGGTGGAGTGCTTTCCTAGCATGTTTGAGCACCAGCACGGTAAGATAAAAGAGAATAAGCTGGACCCCGCCGACCAGGGTTTTCTGTCTGAGGCATAAATGTCTCCGTGCTAAGGCAGAATTGACAAAGATAAAGTTTAGTAAGGAGAACAAACCCACATGTGAGTGGCATAGTGTCTAACTCAAGAGTGATCAGAAGATGGCCAACTGGAAGAAACATCATTACGTAATTTTTTGGTACATAATTTAAGAAGTTCAAAAACTAAACAAAGGAAAAACAAATCTGGTGATACTGTTACAGCAAACCCCCACCCATTCCTACCTGTCAGTTTGGAAATCAAGTCTTTCCACACAGAGGCAGAAAGCAGGGCGGAACCTATGCTGAATCACAACTGGGCGGCAGCACTCAACTGCAGATTAACTACCCTGGGCTAGCTCAGGCAAGGGGACTAAGGGACTCCACCAACTACTCATCGGCAGATGGAGTCCAGGGCTAGGAAGAGGCTCAGCTGATGCAGAAGTGGTCCATAGTATATGAAGCCTACGTTTGCCCCAGCACTGCACAGACTGAAAATGATGCTAGTGAATGCTGCTGGGAGACAGAGGCAGGAGACAGGGAGCTCAATATCATCAGACAACACTCTGAGTTTGAGGCCAGCCTGCTACATGAGATCCCAGTCTTAAACAAACAAACCCAAACCAAAACTAACCCAAACTAACTGCCCCCTACAAGATGCACATTTCTTTTTCTCTTAAGGATTAACTCTAGTGCCTTGTATATGCTAAGCATGTTTTCCCTCTGAGCTGCACCTAAACCTTCTAACTTAGTGTTTCATAAATACCAACTTGTTATTATTTGATCATTTCTGTAAGTGCGATAATAATTCTATTCAGAAATGATTTGACTCTTATTGAAGCAAGTTATTATTTGGCCAAAACAAACTTTTGCTTCAAAAAAGTACAATAGGACAATAAGATTTTCAACATAAAAATATTATGTAAAATTAAAAACTATGGGAAGGGCTAGACAGTGGTTACGGGTGCTTGCTGTTCTTCCCGAGGACCCAAGTTCAGTTCCTGCCACCATTAGGCAGCTCAAAACTACCTGTAAAACACAGAGAGACGACACACACACACACACACACACACACACACACACTCACACACACACACACACTCATACACACCTCAGTGGTCATCTTCATTATACTGGGGTTTAAGGCTAACTAACCGTGCTTCTAAAAACCCTGTCTCAAACATGTATAGCCCATAAAGACATAAAGGGGAGCTAGATGCTTAGCTGGGGTAAAATGCTTGCTATGCAGCATGAGTCAGAGCCCGAGTCAGACTCCTAGCACCCACATAAAAACCCAAGCACAGTGGGACATGCCAGCAATCCTCTGGTCTCCACATGCAGACGCATGGAAGGGGAGAGGCTTGCGTGCACATGTGCACACATAGAGCACACTTGGATTTTAAAAATGAGTAACTATAGAAACTCATTAAGCCATTTTTTAGATTTATTTTATGTGCATGAACGCTTTGCCACCATGTACTTCTATGTCATGTGCCTGCCAGTACCATGAAGGTTAGAAGAGGGAATTATGGGTGGCTGTGAGTCAAACTTAGGTCCTCTGGAAAGGCAGCCAGTGCTCTTAACCACAGAACCATCTCTCTAGGTCCTAAATCACTCCTGTAACTTGATTTTAATTCTAGGACTGGGAAAAAACAATGATTTGTGTTCGGGTTAAGAGTGTAATCAGAGTAACGGAGACTGCTCTCTCGTCTCCCTCCCTCCCACTGAGCTGCCCAGAATAACATTTCTGCCTTCCTCCACCTGCTGGGATTATAAGAAACATCATCTCTCCCAGCTTGACACAAGCCTGTGTGTGTGTGTGTGTGTGTGTGTGTGTGTGTGTATAGGAATGTGAGTTTTTACATTTTTTTCAAGTGAGAAAACTTACAATTGTTCAAATTTAACTTGAACTAAAAAACGTGCAAAAGATACATAGAGTTCTGGGTGTGTGCGCCCACGTTTGAGGTGTATGGATGTGTATACACATGTGTATAAGTATATAACCATACAGGGAGGCCAAAATCATTATCAGGTGTACCATTTCCTGATCTAGCCCCACCAGCTAGGCTAGCAGAGTTCAGGCTCCAGTGACCTTCTGTGCTGGGGCTACAGGCACGTGGGAGACCATATCCTTTTTTTTTTTTTTTTTTTTTTTTTTTTTTGGTTTTTCGAGACAGGGTTTCTCTGTGTAGCCCTGGCTGTCCTGGAACTCACTCTGTAGACCAGGCTGGCCTCAAACTCAGAAATCCGCCTGCCTCTGCCTCCCAAGTGCTGGGATCAAAGGCGTGCGCCACCACTGCCCAGCCCATATCCTTTTTAAATTGAAAATCATGGGTTCTAGGATCTGAACTCTGGTCCCCATCTTGTGCAGCAAACACTCATAACTGCTGAGTCGCCTCTCCCTGTCCAGTTTTTGGCTTTGCTCTTTTTTGTACACCATCTCACATAGGCTATGTGGGCCTTGAACTTACTACATATCCAGAGATGAACTTGAATTCATGATCTTGCCTAAACTCTGTGCTAGGGCTACAGGGGTGCGTTACCACCCCAACTTTATATTAATTTTTAAAAACTAGTAAGTAGGGGCTGCAGGGATGGCTCAGTGGTTAAGAGTACTGACTTCTGGGGGGGGGGGGGGGGGGGGGTGGGGGTGGTGGCGGCGGCGGCGGCGGCGGCGGCTCACGCCTTTAATCCCAGCACTTGGGAGTCAGAGACAGGCGGATTTCTGAGTTCAAGGCCAGCCTGGTCTACAGAGTGAGTTCTAGGACAGCTAGGACTACACAGAGAAACCCTGTCTCAAAAAACCAAAAAAAAAAAAAAAAAAAAAAAGAAAGAAAGAAAAAAAGAGCACTGACTTCTGTTTTAGAGGTCCTGAGTTCAATTCTCAGCAATCACATGGTGGCTCACAACCATCTATAATGGAATCGATGTCCTCTTCTTATGTGTCTGAAGACAGTTACAGTGTACTCATATACATTAAATAAATAAATAAATCTTAAAAACCGAACGAAACAAAAAAAAAAAAAAAACCTAGTAAGTAAGTAAGCAAGCAAGCAACAAATTCTAAGGCAGACATAGTGGTTCATGCCAACAGTCCCAGCTACGCAGGCAGGATGCTGAGGCAGGAGGATCATGTGAACCCACAAGTTCAGGGTCAGTCACGCCAAAATAGCAAGACCATTATCTGTTAAAAAGAATTACAATTGACCAGCTAACCCTCCGTGTAGACAGAGCTCGATCCCAGCAGCACTGCTCTCACACTGCCACAAACGCTCACAAACTTTGCGACAGCACACAACTGTATGAGACACTGACCTCATCGCTGATGAGCACGTGGATTCCTGTTGGCCCCTGCTTGTAAACCTGGCTGATCTGATGAGGAGAAATACTGAAAAGCTGTGCGATTTTCTCTGTTAATTCAGCAGCTGTCAGCTCTTCTAGATAGATAGCGTGGTACACTGCAAAAGGAAGTAGGGTAGTCAGTGCGGAGGTGTCCGAGCTGCAGGCTCTGCTCATCTCCAGAGACTTAGAAATCACAGCACCTGGCTGAGCCTGCTTCAGCTTCCTTTCTCTGTGTGAACCGCAAACACTCCTCAAGCCCAGTCACTCCCCTTCTAAATGCTGGAGAGGACATGGAAATCTACAGCACTATGGACATACTGGGTTTAGTAAGTCAAGTGTAGAAAAGGTATTGCGAATAACTCATACGGATTAGAGCGCAATCTATATGAGCAGCTGGCATTCCTTCTAGAACTCCAACTAAGGCTGCACTGGTCTACACCCTCAGCACACCTGCCACGAGTCATCTCTTCTCCTTTCTTCCTGCTCTGCCCAGAACAACCTACCGAAGAAAGTACCATTTGAATCTCCATCCTCCTGCTTCTGAGGCGGCTGCGACTGCTGCTGCTGCTGCTCCCTCAACTGCAAGGACTCCTGGCAGACATAAATGGTTAGCCTTGGACGCACCATCCTATGTGGAGAAGAAAAGGGACCGGCAGCTTTACACAAGTGTAAACTATTAGTGCTTAGGCCAAAAGCACTTTACTTTTCCTTATCTCCTAGCTGTGGGCTTTGTCATTTAAGTTGATGTACTGCAACAGGAAACGCCATTTAAGCTTCTAAACTCTGGCTTTCACTGAAAAGTTATGTGTGGGGCCAGGGCTGGAGCCAAGTAGCAGACTGTTGGCCTGGCAAGCTCAAGGCCCTGAGTTCCATTCTCAGCACTAAAAGAGGAAGGGCTGGAGAGATGGCTCATCGGTTAAGAGCACTGACTGTTCTTCCAAAGGTCCTGAGTTCAATTCCCAGCAACCACATGGTGGCTCACAAACCATCTGTAATGAGATCTGATGCCCTCTTCTGGGGTGTCTGAAGACAGCGACAGTGTACTTACATACATTAAATAAATAAATCTTTTTAAAGAAAGAGGACGGGGAAAAGGGGAGAGGGTAAGAGAACAATACTGCTAGCTTAGCCCTGCAATTCAGGGACCTCGTTCTCCTAAAACTCTGTTGACATTTCCATGACCACGGAGCTCCTGCAGTCATTTGAGTTTGTAAGCTTTGGAGTAACGGTTAGAAATATCCAAGATTCAAGACTAGCTTTTATAGGGTCAGGTTGTAGATATGCTGTTAATTTACAAATATTACTACACAGTATGCAACATGGCTCAGCTGGAAAAGGCTCTTGCCACTTGAATTCAATCCCTGTAGGAGGGCACATATCAGAGCACATGTGGGAGGGCGGTGGAGGTCAAAGAATAACTTCTGAGAGTTAGGACTTTTCGCCTACCCACTGATTACAATTTCTCTTTTAATGGTTTGACGAGACATACTTATTTGTGCAGAGTACTGTGAAAAATTTTGGAATGTAAAACTCATTTAAAATCCATTCTCATTGGCATCTTAACAGTTTAAGTACACACCGGCCTTTTAATGCGTTAAAGAGTCTGATTCCATCTGCAGGGCCGCAGATTTGGATCACGTCGTCTCTAGTTAGTTTCAGTAAATCTGCCCCTGGGATAAACAGAGAAACACAGGGTTAGTGATAAAGGCAAAACCCCTCAAAGCACACCTCAGGTTGTTAGTCATCACCTCATGAGCAGCACGTTACAGTCCCGGTATGTCATGTCTACAGCAGATAAAGCCCCCGTGACCTGGCCTCCGCCTAACCCTATGCTTCCAGCCTGACTGTGCAGAGCAGGCCAGTTGCTTTCTCTGTCTGAAACACCTTTCCACAATCCAACGGGCTCACATCAGCCGGCTCCAGTCTCACCTCATACACTGCACGTGCTCATCTAGTGCATCTCCTTCTGACTAGACTTTTCTGTTACTCAGATGATGAAAATGTCAGCTCAGGACATCTTATCAACTACATATTCCCACACGGATGTTCACAGAAGGCTGCACAAAAGAGGGTTATGCAAGTAATATGTACAGTGGTATCAGGGGCGGGATTCCAGCTATTTGTTCCTTCATAAAGTCCAGATGAAAGATGTCTGTTGGTCTGTTTCCAGGGTAGCCATCTTGGAACTCACTGTGCAGACCAGATTGGACTCGAACCCCTAGAGATATGACTGCCTCTGCCTCCTGAGCGCTGGGATTTAAGGTGTGTGACAACACATTTTAAGAGTGCTAGATAGAGTAAACATTTTAAAGTTTAAATGATTCCAACTAAAAACTGCTTCACTTTAAAGACTCATAGTACCATTACAGCTGGCTGAGAAGTCTGAAGTGTTTCATGAAATTCATTTTATCAGAAAAAACAAACCGAAACAACTCTTGGACACATCCCACATGGGACACCAAGAAGACCCGAGATGCACATGAACACTCCATGCTGGAGAAGGCCGAAGGGAAAGGTAATCTAACCTGAGAAGTTGGTGAAAAGCCTCGTGAACGTGGAAAACCGGTTTCGATGCAGCCACTGCTGGGCTTCCTGAGGCGTGGTTGTTGGCAAGAGGTTCTGAAAGAAGAATGTACTCTTTGGTATCTGAATAGACTCATTTGCTATCTCATTAGAAAACATACAACCAAACACTTCCTTCCACACCTTACAACCAAGCTGGCTGGTGGCTGCAAACTGTTTCTATCACACACGGTCTTCTCCAACCACGAGAGACACTTCACAATCAGACCGAACGTTCTTTCTACTCAAGGGACACGGGACTGGATCGAGTAGTGGCAGGTATATGAGAAACCACACTACACCAGCCTGGGCAACCAGATGAGAGCCTCAGAAAGAAGAAGGAAAAGCAGCCAGCCGAAGCTGCACGTGCCTGGAACTCAGTGTTGGCGAGGCAGAGAAGGATAACTGTTCAGTGTGTCCTAAGCTAGCCAGAGCTGCACAGTGAAGCACCTCAAGGTACTGCTTGTTTCTAGTCCCGATAACAC